>CAIGRQ010287946.1:0-15012 GCA_903798375.1 Fraxinus sp. D2006-0159
TTGATTACGTGACTTGGAAATTAACACACCAATGAAATAATTTTGATTTCTTTAGGTTCTAATGTTGTAATTGATGATACTCCTGTATCAGAAAATAACCCCTATTGGGATCATGTCTGGTCAAGAGCAAGTGTAATAACTATAGCACGAGGGACGATACTAACTAAGGGGATTATAGGTGGAGTTTGTGTCTGAATGTGTATCCCAACTAAACGAGACGAATTCTATCTCTCAAAAACTTGAGGGATCGGCACCCACTACTTAGGAGGTTCAACAGTCACCTCCTTCCCTTGCCCTTGTCCTTAACCTTATCAATAGGTTTTAGAGTAGGGTTCAACTACAATAGGGAAAGCAGTCAACTGAGCAAGGGGCATCACATCTAAACAATGCTCCTCATCATGTCCCAGATGTCTTCATAGAGAGCAAAACGCTAGCTCCTTCTCATATAAGACAGTCATCTAATAACCCAAGTTATTGTTATACCTATTAATCCGAACTCTATTGAAAGATAGAATTCAAGATTGACCTCAATGCAAACTCGAGCTTCACTAGGCCATCGCAAGTCTGAAGTGGCCTCATTTTTAAGCAGTGGGACCCCAATGGCTAAAGCAACTGCAAATAAAAAGTTCTTGGCACAAAAATGTATAGGCTTCAAAGGGAAGGAAACTCAGACAAGGATTATGTGAGTCTCATGATCGGGGTTAAATCTAAGTGTCCACTGACTTACCTGCATAGGACACCGTTCAATGTACCATGAGGGCTTGAGGAATAAATGGCTACAATCATCCCCATGAGATAGATAAATAAGTATATGCTTGGCATCAATCAATCTTAACATGAAATTCATGTGAAAATCAAATTTCTAGAAACTTTCATGAACCTTAGTTATGAAAGGCTTGCGATGAAAAAATGTGCCAACAAGTGTGTACTTGTATGGCTCGAAAAGAGTAACATCATTCTTTGTAGAAATTGTAATGGCCGGCTCACCATATGCATAAAAGGTTTCTTAGCTACGAATTTTTTATTAGTGGAATCCTGTGTAGATTGAATGACATAAGCATTCTTTTGCCTACGCTCGTCTTGAGAGATTGTGGGTTAAGTAGATAATGCGGCGGCATATGATTTCTTCTTGTGATTCGGTATCGTATGAGCAAAAGATAAGGCAGGAGGTGGTCATGAAACCTTGGGGAGTAGCAGTTCAGACACGTGGGGTAGTCGGCTTGGGCATGTGAGGTGCACGTGCAGGCGCAACCTCACAGTCGCATGCACCACGCGAGTGTCTAGACGAATTGGAGGGCTTACTAGTAGTTAGAATGTTCTGTAAAGGTGGAATATCGGGTGCTTGAAATGAAATAATGGGTCTATTGGAAGCCAGATGCTCTTGGTCAATATCATAGAGGAGTGGGTCAGTGTTGAAGAGGTAGTGTTCCTCAGCTGCTCAGGTTGTTGGAGCAACGATGACGTTAGGGGCTGCGCCTAGGGTATCCGTGGAATTGGATGAAATGTAGTCTTTTCAACCACTAGAAGATGTCGTGATGTTGATGGAAAGTATATGGCCGGCCATATGTAGAGGCCGAATCGGGGGGGTTTATGGAGCAGGCTAGGGTTATGTGAGAGAGAGTACAACATTTGGTCGCATTTTCTGGAGAGAGAGCGTTAAAATTTTAGCACCTTGAAAAACTAATGCATTCATATTATGTTAGTTCCGACCTCTATTTTCCATTTTCTTAGTTTTCATGAAAAGATAAAATACAGAATTTATTTAAATAATGAAAATTATGATTGCTTTTGACACACACTTTAGGTAGGATATGCTTTCACAATGATTTTGATGCCTTGTTACATGTCTTTTGACACGATTTTCGAAACATATAAAGAAAATTTTTTGTTCACTCCTTAAAAATAATCTATTTGAATGTCATATCACACTTATAAATATTTTATTTTCAATATAGCAATATTATTTTTAAGTTAGAACACATTCTATCCAATGGTGCTGCATTAATTTATTTTTGCTCGTCAATGTGTCATGTTAGTTCGTGTGCTTCTCATGTGAATATTGTGGCAGTTTTTGTGGATGAATTGTACATGTTAATTTTGGAGTTCCCTATCACTAATTGGTTAAAAGAAAAGATTGTTCTCAAATCATATAATTCTTGTGGATGATTTGCAGATTCGATTTTTATCATATGGTCAATTTCGTTTTTTGATAAGGAAGAAAAATCCCCCTCCACGGGTGATAAGTTGCAATATATCTTGTCATAGTCGAATTCTCTCAACAGAGGAATGATGAAAATTCTATTAGATTATTATATGGTTACATTTCATATTTAAATTCTTATTTTGGAAAAAGTGGTTAGGTTTTATTTACTAAATCTCCTAAAAAATTTATTATGTTCATTTACTAGATTGCCTAAAATTACACAAGTAAGGAAGCAAAAGATATGATAATTAATAGCAGTAAGAGAAATTCTTATCTAAGCTTCTAGCTTCTTCTTGTACATTTTGAGGATTTGAGTTGCAGTTTGGAGTTGCTCTAAGTGCTAACAAGCTCAGCTTGATTTGTCGAGTGTGAAATACTGATAGCAAGGCCTTTTCATTCACATTTGCCTTGTGTAAATACCTATTTGTACCTGATATTAGGTTTGCCTTATTACTTTACAAATTATTCTTCAGTACTAGGTTAAACTATGTTATTGTTAATCCATTTTGAATTTTTGTTATTTCTTTGCCAGTTTGCATAGAATTCTTATGTTATTTATTTTATATTGACAAGGAATTCCTTTACTTTTTATTATTCTTTTTTCAATGCTAAATCTGTTAAGTACTTGATTATCCTTTTCAAATAGGTTCCATGATGCAGTTTGATTTGTAGTGAAGTGCGCGTGGAGGTCTTGGAGATACTTGACTACCTCGATAATTTGTTGCAGAAAGGTAGATATACAGAGCGGGCAGATGCAATTACCTATGATGGCGAGGTATTGTCTTGTATTTTTTTTAAGTATTTTTTCATCGTGCGTATCGGGACCACATTGGGTTAGATGCACTAATTGAGTATAGTCCTTTGTTATACCTTAGGCTTAGACGGTTTTGCATACATGCGTCTTTTGGAAATTAGACTATTTCAAACATTTGTGAGCTTGTTTTCTATTTCTTTATAGGTTGACAGGGTTTATTTCAGCACACCAACAAAGATTATCAAAATAGACCATGAGAAGAAGAGAACCTCTATACTACGTAAAGAAGGCATGTGTGAGTGTACTATGACTGTTATGTGTTTAACCATGATGTGCAGTGGTATGCAACCCTTGAGACAAAAAAAAGCAAAGGCTCTTCCAAATTTAGGCGATGAGGACTACAATATTATGTTATGTGTAGATTCTGCTACTATTGAAACCCCGATCATCTTGAAACCTTCCGAAGAGTGAAAGGGCTGTCAAGAGCCAGGAAAAGGTTTGTGAATTTTGTTCGCGTTTTAATGGTCATGCTCAGACAAAGGAAGCAAAGCTACATGTTATCTACAATTTCATTGCTCCTTTTAGTTTGGCAAATTTATGGTTTTCAAGGGTTAACCATATTTTATATCCTCTATCAACCTACAGGATCAGTTAGCAAGAAAATATACCCACCTACATGACACTTTTGTAGCTTGTAACTTAACTGTGATAGTGTATGAAATCCAGCTTTTGAAACGTACAAATCACCTTTATTTACACATTACGATATTATATTAAACTTTATTTTAGTTTATCCAATGTTTTCAATACTAATACGAATAATTTTTCCTTTGTCTACATTATTACATACTCAACTAAACCGTGTCACATGCCTTGCACATGCATCTTACTAGTGATTAATAGAAAAGGGAGGCAAAGGGCTCTTGACATCATAAATTGGTCCAAGGACCTAAGTAGAAAAGCGAATGTTTTATATACTCCATTGAATAAGCTCAATTCTATTAACCATTTTATGTTTGGTTTGCATTATTGAAATTGATTTAGTATGATAGACTAACTTTTCTTTAGTTCTTTAATGTCCATGTTAGTGAAGTCTTTCTCCTAATACAATTTCTACAACTGGTGAAAAAACAGAGGACTTTCAGAGTTAAAAAGTACGTAACACTTCTTTCTTTCACATTGAGTCCTCAAAGGTACAACCTAATTGGTGTTGGATCAATTCGACGAGTCAATCAAAAGCCGTCCATAGAGTACTCACACCTTAGTAAGCAAACCCGAACCTTAATGTTTGCATTGAAGATATGGGTTGTAACTTCAGACTTAAAAAGTTATGGCCATTAACTAAGCGTACTAGCCAAGTTAGCCCCCGTTTGGCCTCCATTTTTTTCATTACATTACATTAATTTTTTTTCCTCATCATTTCAACCACACATTCATCAAATAAAATAATATTACACATGAATCTAAAATTTTTCATTACTTTTTTACCACACATTCTCACATCAATCACTATTCCAAAAATTTTCAACACCCCAAAATGGAGGCCAAACAAGTAATTGAGGGAGTAAAAATTATTAAACCCTATTTTGTTGGATTTTTTAACAGGGAGATCCATGTAGTACATTATTAACATAAAACGTGATTGCTTAGCACAAAATAACTTTGTATTAAAGGCTAAGTAACCATTTAGAAGAACAAAATGATGGAGTTCATTCCGAAATGGGGCAAAAGTTGTCAATAACCAAGATCATAGACTCGACCCAAATCAAAACTACATAGGGACCGGTGGTACAGTTGCTCCCACTGAACTTTGGAAAACTAGTAAATATTTCTTCGCTAATTATTGATTAGTAATTATTATAATTGAAACAAATTAGTCACATAAACTGCAAATATTAATAATGTTCTTGTGTAATTATCTTATTTCAAAATTTATACACACAGTTAAATCACACTCCAGCTAGATCTAAGACTCAACTAAAAAGATTTTCTTGGAAACCTAAAGGAACATTATTTTTTAAAAGGACACGATTCCGTGTGAAACTAATATATTATAATTTTATGTATTTGGCCATCCTGTTTGTTATCTAATAGAATGAGTTGTTAATTGTTTTTGCCTTAAAGGTAAGGGTACCCCCTGCTTCGGCTTAAAGGTTGATGATCAAAGATAATGGAAAACGATACTTGCCCGAAAAGAAATTGAAATTCTAAAAGTACTTTGAATTTTTTACTATTTTAGTATATCTTGATCAATAGATATCGATTTTGTGGTGGAAAATGAAGGATTAAGACCCTCTAATTAACGGTTTTATTTACAAGAAAAAACATCAAGAATCATTCTCGTTTAGTTGATTATGAGTTTATTTTAGGAAAAAGAAAATTGAATTAGTTTTATGGATAATTAAAATGCATAATGTTACGTCTTTCTACATGAGGACCCCCCATGTGGTCTCAATCATTATACGTGGCAAACTGTTCGAGGTCCCACCCCCATGGGAAGAGTCGGTCCAGGACGATGCGGTGAAGAAAAGTTTAAACAGATTTTGTATTATGAGATTGACAAGACAACTCACTACCGTCGCCATCGCCAACTCATTTGGTCAAGTCCAATGCCGCAGGCTAGGCCTTAGGGATACAAAAGTGGTATTAGCATTTAAGATTGTGATTGATTGATGCCTATGACAAGAAATGTCAGTCATTTGGACGAGGCCACGCACATTGACATCTAACGGCCTTCATTTGTCTAGTCCAAGTATAAAAGCTCACACTTAGTATCATCCGAAGGTAATGAAAGTTTAGACTCTCAAATCTATAATCTTGCTACTATGCTTTCTACTCTTTTCTAAGCCGACCCTCTTTTTTATATTGGAGGTTCAGGTTTAAAGCTCTTCCGCACTCATACAATTATTTCTCCAACTGACTTGATCGTCGGAGTGTGTGTGACTACCTACGTCCCTTCAGGAGAAGGTCACGTGTGACTAACGATTTGTCCAAGTGTGCAGGAACTAACTTTTTGTGGACGTGAGAGGTCTTAAGATCTATTGACCGCATCATTGGTACCTTTTTTGGGGTCATGAACACATAAATAGAACTGAAGAGAAAGTCCAGGTGCTCATGCCGCTCAAATAATTAATGAAGCCATTCTTTGCTTCTTTTTTCTTCCCTTCTCTGGTCTGCATTTTTCATTTTAATAAAACCAATAGGCTTTTTGCAGAAATAATTTGGGATAACGTCCAAGCAATAAAGCCTTAACCGCTGTATATCTCGTTGAAAATGAGAATATAAGTTTAACAATTTACGCCATTCAGTTATGAATAGTGTTACGTCTTAGTATTTGACACAAAAATGAATTCAGCCCATACATACAGTACAGGTAAGTTAGATTAATATCTCTAAATTTCTAAAAACTGAAGTCTTTTAGGTGGAGTAGCCGTCCAATGTGTCTTAAAGGAAATTTATTGTGTCAAGAAATAGCAACAATAATTCTCACGTTCAAGTTAGTGATGTAATCCACCAAACAATGATAATAGAATCGAATGACCTTGAATAAATTCAATTTTAACTGTTTTTTCGTCTTGTTTCAATAAATTAATAGTAATTAATAGAGAGTTAATGAAGAACTTAATCACTCAAGCTTTTTAATTAAGAAAATTCAATAAATTATTAATTCAAACCTCTAGATCGATGCAATACATAATTTAATTATTTAGTATGATCTATTAAGATTATAAGAACATGGAAATATGTTTACTAACCCTTAACAAAGCATATTGACACGTGGATTCCCTTAATAAAATTATATGACAGAAAGGTATATACTTTTTGTGATATTCCGTCGTTCATCCATGACTTTTGATTATAAATATAAACTATTGTCACCCATTCTTGCATTACCTATTGTGATGAAGTGTTGAAGTTAAAGTTCAAATTATAGAAGGATGAGAGTTAAGAATTCAACATGGATCCAGCTTTTGGTTTTACAATATCTATCAATTTTATGTGCTTCACAGGATTTTGATTTCTTCTACTTTGTTCAACAGGTTTGTGAACTTTTCGTACTAATAACTCGACTTATATCTTATGTAAAATCGTCTATATATAGCACGTATACGATGGGTTGCATGTTTATTTGCATTGTTTTGCGTATATAGGACTAGACGGAGTGGACATGTAAATTTTGTCATGTGCATTGAACAAATAAGACTTGTTTTGGTTTCTACCAGCTCGTTTGGCATAGCTTTTGCTTTCAGTAAAAGAGTTTAAGAAAACTATCTTTACTTTTGTTTGAAAATTAATTTTTAAATGAATTTCCTATATGTGAAATGATTTAAGAGAAAGTTACATTGAACCGATTTCCCCTATAAGCTCTTTTAATTAGAAGAAACACTTTCATAAAATCAGTCAAACGGGTTCAAAAATAACTTTTTGGATCTCAAAAGACCCTTTTAGCTTTTAAAAAGTTCTGCCAAACGGACCCTACATGAAGTTTAGTATTAAGCTTAATTAAAACATTTATTTGTTTGTCACATCTGATTGTACAGTGGCCAGCTTCTTATTGCGATTCAAGACATAGCTGCTGTTATCCTACAACAGGAAAGCCTGCTGAAGATTTCAGTATTCATGGCCTTTGGCCGAATTATAACGACGAAAAATGGCCATCAAATTGTGATCGTAAGAACTCTTTCAATCAATCCGAGGTACATTTCTCCTAATTCTAGTTACATGGAAATTATCGAAATTTAAGATGTTACATATAGCAAATTCAAGACTCATCGTCATTCATTTAATAGTCAAGGTTTTTACTTGTGAGTACGAATATTATGCTATACAGGTCTCAGATCTTGTTAGCACAATGCAAAAGGATTGGCCAACCCTAGCCTGCCCAAGCGGTGATGGCTTCAAATTCTGGCGTCATGAATGGGATAAACACGGGACATGTACCAACCTTGATCAACACACGTACTTCCAAACAGCTCTTGATCTCAAGAAGGAAGCCAATTTGCTACAAGTCCTTCAAAATGCAGGTACATTGCTAGGCTCCAAATGAAATCGAACCAAATTTAAGCGACATTCTGAACAAGATTAACTCAAATGAAATTTTGTTGCAGGAATCCAACCCGGAAAATTCTACGGTTTAGAGAGCATAAAGCAAGCAATTGAAGAAGGTGTAGGGTATGCCCCTTTCATAGAGTGCAATGTGGATTCATCAGGGAATAATCAGATATTCCAGGTTTACCTGTGTGTCGATACCTCGGGATCCAATTTCATTAAATGTCCAGTTTTCCCACATGAAAGTTGTGATTCTGAAATCGAATTTCCTTCATTTTCTGATCAATCTGATTCGCATGACCAACTTTGATTACTCTCATTGCCTTAATTTCCTGTTGAACTTAACCTTTCATTATTTGTAAATGGTTATTGCAAAGTAGGTTTTATTGTTTTTATCAATAAATTGTTTCATCGAATTGATCCTATTTCTCAGGAATCTCGTACAACGGATATTTCTGAGTTAGATTCAAATGTTAGAAAATAATGTATTCTACTTCTTTTATAATTTTTAGAAAAATAATTAATACACGTACAAGTGAATTAAACACACAACATCGTATTTTTTTTTTTATAATATCTAATTAAAATGTTTTTAATTATACAAAAAAGACTAACTTTCTTGTTTCCATTTTCTTAAGTTTTGCATTGGCAAGTGGGATGGCAACGGGGCGGGTATGGGTTGGGTCGGACATTCCCACCCCGTCTCATCGGTTATTTTTGTTACCTAATTTCATCCTCATACTCATTTAAAGCGGGATGGGGCAGAAGGTATCGTCCCATTTATTTTTTCTTTTATTTTTTTATGTCTTTATTTCTTAAATCTTTTTTTTTTTACCAATTTGTTAGAAACAACCTATGTTCGCTTTAAATATATGATAAATCTATTATTTTGTTTGATAAAAAAAACTTAAATTTGAAATTAATTTTAAATGGGACGGGTAGCGGGACGGGGACAATGATTTCCGTACCCACTTCGGGGCAATGGACCTCAACCAGTTCGGGGCGGGGCTCCACAGGTTTCATATTGAACGATTTTTTTTGTCATCCCTAACAAGTAATCCTCTTCTACACTTCTATATGTGCAGAATGATTTATTGGAGTCAAGCACAGTTAATTGTTTTTCTATATGAACATAGTGAAGTTTGGCTAGTTGATGATTTTATATGGACGCACATTAGGGGAAGAATATTGGTTTTGTGGTATCATAATGTGACAAGGTGTTACTACAAGAAAAGTAGCATTTTACCACGGGCAAAATGTGTTCTGTTGACCTTTAATTACCAACGTGCAATTGTATGTTGACATGCTCTACAATTACCACAATTTATTGAGATTCTTGTTGTCTATTTCTACAGCTAAAAATAATGACAATTTCCCTTATGTGAGATCCCTAAGAAAAACGATCAATTCGGAATTGATTGAATTGTTTGTTCGCTAATGAGTAAAGTAGACTGGATATGTTTCCATCTTAACTGACTGACTAACAATGTCATCACTTTATTAAAAAAATGCATTCTTACTCCCATTGGAGAATGCTTTTCCTTCTTTCTATCATCGGTAGATGGGAATGGGAATAAAGTCTTAATATTGGGATGACATGGCTAGTTAGTCGACTAAAATGGACACCTGAGCCGCTTATTAGTTTTCCCAGCAAACTCAGCCAATTCTGTTACATAAAATTACAGAGTACAAACTGAGTGATTTAATTGCAATTAAATTGAATTTAAGTGACTTAATTTCACTAAATTTAATTTGTGTGACCTGATTGTAGTTATGGTGAATGTTGAGTGACCGCTTGATCAAATACTCGTTAAATAAATGAACTACTTGAAATTATGGGAAAACGTTGAAGCATTTCCGGCTCTGAATTTCATTGAAAAATTCGTTAAGAGTCAATAATATATATAGGGAAAGTTCGTAATTAAAATTTCAAATTTGTCAATCTTTTAATTAATGCTCTATTTTTGCATAAAATCAAATCATTGACTATCCGTTACCCAAATTAATTATTTCTATGCCGTTCAGATATTTTAAATTGATATGATTTCCATTTTTTTTTTCAATTGCTCATTATAAATATACAAAATCTTAACGTTTTCTCTCTAAAAACTGGCAAAAATGATGAACCTCAAATGTTCAATCTTGATAAAGTTGTTAACATTTCATGTTCTGGCAATTCTTTGTGCTTCACAACAATTTGATTTCTTCTACTTTGTTCAACAGGTCAGTAACACATAGTATTTCTAATTAATTTTTATAGCACTGTCAAATTCCGTCAACTCGAACTTTATTTTTCTAACCCGATAGAATTGTATATGCCCGAAACTTCAATTGACGACAATAGTTTTGAATAAATTACTTAAAACAATTCTTGATATTGTGTTAATTGAAGTTGATATCTATGCTGAATCGAAGAGATTGAAGGTTGAGATTTAATTGTCGAGCAAAATCGAATGATGTATGTTTCCTTTTCTTTTGGGTTTTTCTCGAAGAGTAATTAATCTATAATGCATACAGTGGCCAGGATCATACTGTGATTCGAAGCAATGCTGCTATCCAAATACAGGCAAGCCTGCATCTGATTTCGGCATCCATGGCCTCTGGCCCAATTACAACGATGGCTCGTATCCATCAAATTGCGACCCACAAAGCCAATTTGATCCATCCAATGTAAGCAAAACGAGATTTAGTTAAGCCCTTGTTTGACAATCATTGTTTTGGGGAAAAAAAAAAGGTTTTGAACAGTGATTTTTTTAGAGAATTGTGAGATTAAAATGTAGAGAAACGTTTTTGGGTTTACATGCAAAATATTTTTTCGTGAATATGTAGTTTAAAAAACAAAAGTTTAAAAATAATGGTTGTCAAACATGACTAATTTTCCCAAGTTTTGAATTTCGAACATAAAAAATTGCTTATAGTACTTCAACCTAACGAAATTATTGTCTTTGACCTCCTGTCCTGTCTATCTAGATTTCAGACTTGACTAGCAGAATCCAAGAAGAATGGCCATCTTTGGCATGTCCAAGCAGTGACAACCTAAATTTCTGGTCTCATGAATGGGTCAAACATGGAACTTGCTCCATATCCAATCTTGACCAGCACGATTACTTTGCTGCTGCCCTAAATCTCAAGGAACAACTCGATCTTCTGCAAGTACTAGGAAAATCAGGTTAAATTACTTTTGTAGAAAGTAAATTTTGTTCGTAAAGTTAGAAACTTAGAAAATTTATCAATGTTGTCACTTGTGGCTCGATACTAAATTGAATACTATGGCACAGGTATTCACCCAAATGGGGAGGTCTATGACTTGGGTTCGATCAAAGATGCAATAAAACAAGGCACGGGTTATACTCCATGGATAGAGTGCAATAAAGATGAATCGGGGAACAGCCAACTTTATCAAGTCTACATGTGCGTGGACACTTCGGGGTCTAACCTTATTGAATGTCCTGTGTTCCCTCATGGAAAATGTAGTTCCAATATTGAGTTTCCTTCGTTTTGAGTAGAAAACATGCTAAACAGTATTGATCGAGATGTGGAGACAGTAGCAGGAACAAGATTTTAGTGTCTTTTCCGTTTAACGTTATTCAATACTGTGTACCAAACATGCCTTATCTCTTTCCTGTTTTTCTTTTCTCACTTTTAAGTGGTAGTGTAAGTACTTTCATTTGTTCTGATTTGTTTATTATTTCATCTAAACAAGTTTTTGACAAATCAAATTCTTGCTTCAATGACCAAGTGAACGTGGATCCATATCATTATTAATTAAAATAGTTCTGAATATATCTAAATTTAAGTATATTTAGGGTGAGTCTTCGTGAACATTGCTACATTACTAGTTTTCGGTTTTCTGATTCGTGTTATTGTTGCTCTTTGTAATACGAGATTAGGCGTTAATTCATGACAAAAGAGATCAATAATATGAACATAATATGCTGCATCTTTATACATATATATTTTTCAGAATCATTATACACATACATATTTAGTTTCCATTAACGTTGTAGTACTAATTATAACAACTTTTGGCTCAAAACACCTGTTAAGGATGTTTCTGGGCACTGAAATTCCCATTGGTTTCATCAACTGCCTTGCTGTTCAAGTCTATTGGACCTGAATCAGAATCATTCATGAATTTTTTGTTCAAATCCAGGCCCCCTAATAATTCCAATTTTCTCACTTTTTCATTCTTGCCTTCAACTTCATATTCTCTGCTTCTTTCTGGCGTTCCAAGATTTTGAGGCTCGCTTAATTCCATAAGTCGTCGAGTTTCTTCTTTTCTCCCCGAACTCTCAGATGACGTTAAAGAACTTTCGACTGAACATCCATTGTGTCCTAAAAGTTTATTCTTTGCATCTCTTAAGATTGAGCCTTCACTCTCTGTCAAAACGGACAATGAAGAACTTAGACACCAGTTTGTGTCGACCATTGATACCAACTGAGAAAGTTCTGCCCGTGCATTTTCTACTTCGATAGAGCAAGAACTATATCCAGCAAGAGTATCCTGTGCTTTTTTCAATACTGACTGCAAATACTTTCCTTGAGCTTCAATTCTTAGCTGCAAATGCCTTTGCACCTGAAGGAAAATTCTTTTTAATCATCATATGCTGTGTTTATGCACAATCGACGATGCGTTGAAGTGTAGAATTGTATGTTGTACCTCGATTTGTTCGTGGAGTTTCCTTTGCACCTCCATTTGCATTTGTAGAGCTTGAGCTATCTGCAAACTTCTGAAAAAGCATCTCTAAATTAACAAAATATCATTCTTTACTTTGCATCCAATTTTTTTTAATTATTCTAACAAATCTTACTCATTAATCTGATCTTGCACTCCATGGCAAATCTTGGGGAAGTCACTCTGATCATCATCTCTGTAGTCTGCATTAGGATATGGACATTAATACTCGTAGGGTATGTTCCTCTAGTAATCCCGGATGGTAATGTATTGTACAATAGACCAAATTTTAGCCTCTTTTTACTTTTTAATCCTATAAAGTACTGTCGAGTCCACCTTACCGAGCTTTTATGCTTTCCATGATGTCATATTCATACAATGCTGCTTACCTTCTTGTTTATTTTTGTGGTAAGTTTGTGATTGTTGACTTTTTCCCAGTCTATATTTCTGCAGAAAGTACATTAATCCATTCAAAAACACATATAAATAAAATCAACAAGAAAAATAATAAAAATGATTGCCTGTAAATGACTCTTGAGGTGGTACAAAGTGAGTCCGTGAATGCCCATCATCCTCATCAAGGATTTTGGTGTAGCCTCTGCATTATAAAGAATATCAATAGCATCAATAAAATGGATATAACATGAAGATTTTTTCATGGATCCCAATAGCAATACTAGAAATCAGTACTCAACTATCTGCTCCTCCGAGCTGCTCGACTGCATTAACGAATCTTTGGTGCAGTTCTTGAGTCCATTTCAATCGAGGCTTCGCATCGCTTGATAAAACTAAGTTCATTTCTTTATTTTGAACGTTCTGAAAAGCCATCTCTGTTTGTATGAGAAGAAATGACTTTTAGCTTGAAACATAGGAAAGGTTCTTTGATCCTTACAACTATGTCTTCAATATGTGGCAGCCTATGATTCTCTTTATAATTGAGAGTGGTTACCCTGTCCTATGTATTCACTCCATATCTGGAAGGTAGGGTAGGGTAGGGTGGTGATGGGGGGAGGGAATATATGCTATGAGCTGTGCCCATTCCTTTCTTCCATTTCCCATTTCACATCAAACTTTCTTTATTTCTATTTCAAAGGTTTTTTCTTTCTTCTTTGACTTGATAGGGTGTAGAGAATCTCTAATGCAGCTAAAATAGAGAAAAGCAACACACTTCCATTTGAAGTCTCAAAAGGAGATAAAAGAGGAAAAGTGTATGGTTTGTTTTTATCATGCTGGTTTATATTTATAGATTCCCATGTGAGTTAGGCAGTCCCCACCATGATGAATAATGGATCAGCTTTTGTAACCCTTAAGAGAAATTTTGATGGGAAAAATGCTTATAATGCTTTAATGGGGGTTTCTTTTCAACAAAGGGATAATCAGATGAATTTTCTTTATCAGGTTTTTTTTTTTTTTTTCAAATTGGCTTTTTCTTTTTGTTTTCTTGTAGGGGCATAGGAATCAAAGAATCTAACATTAGATTTTAGGACATGGTTGTTAAATTTATGTTATCAATAACTACTTTATAGAAAGATAAGTGTTGATAAAATAAGCAATCAATAAATACTATTGATTTTGTTAAATATTCTCCCATGTTTCATCATGGAAGTAATGAGATCATAAACCACAATAACAAACTAAGATTTTCTCTCGTTTAATTTTGGATGACTAAGTGAATTCATTTCCACCACTATGCTCGGATGCACGTGAAGATCTAAAGTAGTTCCTAAAAACTAGGATAAAAAAAGAAAAGTAAATCAGTACCTCTGTCGTACCTCTGTCAGACTCAGAAACTAGGAAATCAGTCCTTATCAATCAAATTAGTAAAAACTCGTGTAAAAAACTTACTTTTACATAATCAAACCGATATGAATAAGAAAAAAAAAAGTTAAATTTTCTCTTTAAGTCCAAGAAAAGTATATACTCATAATTTATTAAATAAGTTGATCAAAAGAGATTAAAGCCATTGACCAGGTTTTGTGCTTGGTATAAAATTACCAATCTTTAGTTATTCCTTTCACTGATTGATTTTATTTGACCACAAATATAACTGTAAACAATGAAGTTTCATTGGAATTCATTATGGCATAGAATCTCTTTTTCTCTTGAAAGTAATCCACAAACAGAAGGAAGTGACAAAAAGGTCTAATATAAGTTGATTATAAGTTTATAGTGAAGAAAAGAAAGAAGAAAGGGAAAACAAAAGGAGATTCACAATGGCAAACAACAAAATAAAGTCACGATTTAATCAGATTAATATTTCCAATTCCTCGGATTTCGCGTAAAGAGTTTAATCTCTGGAATCAAAATCCAATGATAGATCTACAAAGCATT
>CAIGRQ010287984.1:0-10433 GCA_903798375.1 Fraxinus sp. D2006-0159
ATCAAATGTAATTTAGGCTGTGTTTTTAATATTTTAAAAAAAAAATTGACATTTCACCAATTTCAACATTTATATGTTATTTAATACTATATTAACATTAAACCATTAAAATTTATTGAATAATCAGATTTTTTGAATAAAATATTATTCAAAAAAATTCTCAAAATTTCAAAGTAAACGCGTTTTCCATTTTTATGTTTTGAGAAACTGTTTTTTAGAATAACAAAAAAAACGCATTTTCAGAAATTTCAAAACAGATACTCAAAATACAAAATGAATTCAAAACTCAAAATTGAAACACAAAGAGAACAGCCTCTAATATGTCCGGATCACTGGTAGCAATGTTGGAAATATAGGGATTATGTATTATTTCAATACCACTTAATGAAACCAACCAACGAAATTAATTGTTGAAGTTATATGACAAATAATGAAGTATTTAGATCAAGAAAAAAATAATAAAGAAAACAAGAAACATGACAGAGGAACTGAGAAGTTTTATTGACTCAAAAATAATGGAGAAAAGAGAAAATTTCAATGGATCCTATTATTCAAGTAATCTATTTTCTCACACTACAAAATTGTATAGAAGAGCTTATATTTATAGGGATCATGTAGGGAACGTCCAAACCCTCCTAGTAGAGTTGTTGATGAAGTAGAATGCCAAAAAATCGAGTCCAAAACGAAATAGGAGAGAAAAACACGAAAAAACCCGAACATGTTATGTGGCGCTAGGACGCCGAGCATGCTACCAGAATTTTTTTTTTTAATTATTTTTTTTTTGCTCCAAATTGTTTTCTCCATACTAAACTCTTCTTCAAGTCCAATACCAATTTTCAACTCCCAATGGACTTCCAAAATAGAATTTCAACTTGACATAGGACTCTAATAGTATTCCAAACTTGAATTCTCCTTGACGTACACTTCAATTAGAATTCTTCAATACTTTAAACAAGAAATTTGGGTTATAAGAATCGAACTTTGTGATTCTAATTTTGTGCGTAGCGCTACTAAACTCCATGATTTCATAACATAATCATAATATTGNTCAAACTTTGTGATTCTAATTTTGTGCGTAGCGCTACTAAACACCATGATTTCATAACATAATCATAATAATGACTTCTGTAAAATTTGAATATTGAAATATGTATATTTCACTTACCTTGAATTTTGAATCTGATAATTGAATTTCCACTTAGGAGGATTGTGTTTTTCTGAAAAAATGTTGTGTTTTTGTGCGAGTGTATGATGGGTTTCATTCACTTTTATAGGTAGAGATAGACAGTCCAAGAGTCATGCAATCCAAGGGTCATAAAAAAAAAAAAAAAAACTATTCACTTTCCATAATTGATTTTATAGTTGATGTGTAAATTTGTCCCTGAACCTTAGTCTATGTATAAATTGGTCCTTAAACTATGGTTATCGAACAATTTGGTCCCCATATTCTTCATTAAATATTCATTTGAATTTTCATTTTGCATTATTTTTGATTTAGTGATGGTCTAACTAGTCATACCAATAATAAAATATTAGAGCTACCGAACTTGTGGTTCAATGCAATGTTTATCAGTTGTACTAATATTAGTAAGTATACCAATTAAGGAATAATGTTAGAAACTTTGTAGGTTTCTCTTTATTTAGTGGAGAAGAAATTGCTAGCGATATTACATTCATTCTTCCATACCACATAATATTGACTCTTGTGCGCATTTCATAAAATATCAAATCAAATTTCGTTAGATATCTTTCAGAATTACAAAATAATATATATTTTTTTTTGAATATTTATGTAGTTGGGTTGTGTTTCTCCATAAACATCAACACAATTTTCTTCATATTAACTTGTGCTTCTTTAAGAACAATATGTCAATATTATTCAAAAATTTTAAAATTGTAATTTCGTGTTCTTTAGAAGCAAATAATGTTATTTCAAAATAGTATAACGTTGTGCTTTCGGGAGGAGAAACAACAAATTAAATATATCAATTAAATATATACAAATAGCATATTTTACGTTGTGATAAATTATACATGCAAATCAAATAAAAAATTTGAATTTGCATAATTAATGCAATGATTATAATCTATACATAACAATCAATTGAAGAAAATGTGTTAGTATATCAATTGGAATTAATACGTGGATGAGTGCACTAGAATAATTATTTAATATAATCATACAACTTGTGTAATTAAACACAATATGTAATTCTTATACTAATCTACCAATTTAAAATAATCACGTCGTTGTTCATGTATAGATTTCTCACGAATGTATCGTTGTAATTCTTTTTTTAAATAAGCTAAACATTACAAGGCTGTCACAATCCCTTTTAAGACTACTTGTACACCTAAATGTGTACACTTTTGTTGACATTTTTTATGTATAAAACAATCTAACCATTGATTGAAAAAGACATTTTTAAATCAATATGCTCAAATTTGTCAACATAAAGGAATGTAAATCAAAGTATAAATATAGCATGACTTTAAAGCCAGCCATTCTTTAAATAAAGAAGCCTGCCACAACCGTGTTCTCAGTCTTAATTATTTGTCAATTACTTTTCACTAATTTATGTGAATTAAGAAAAAGGTTAAATCCACGTTGGCTATATAATAAAATTAGATTAAATTTAAAATTGTCAATAATTAATTTTAGTTACATATTTTATAAGATATATAATTTTTCAACCATACATAACTTTATTTTTAATATATTAAAATTTTGATTTTCTTAATTTACACCATACAGACGTTAAAACTTCTGTACTAAGAAAACAAATTTATAGAAAACAAAATGCTTTTTGTTGTTGAAAATTAAAGAATGGGTAAGTTAAGATAAAGATTACTTCTAAAATAAATAACTTCTTTTATTTAAAAACAAGTTATGTGTTGCATTTTTTAATAACGTGTACAAACGATATTGACATGGCAATTGCTTAATATTAAGCTATCTAACCTTTACGTGTTGCCTGTTTATGTTCTCTACTTTTCCATCTTATTATTATCATTAACCTTTCATTAGTTATCGTAGTTGTCAATGATGATATTTGCTGCTTAAAAATTATGTCAAGAGGGCATAAAAAGATGTATTTACCATTCTTATTTTAAAATAAGTAAAAAATAAAACTAGAAAAGTGAGATTAAATAATTGCCCCTTATTTCGGAACACGATAACAAAAAGTTTGGACGAAAATCACAGTATGTCAATTAATGAAAATATCGATGATAAAAATACGATGAGAAAGATGAGAGCATAAGTGTAAAATGTATGAATATTTAACGTAATTAAAATATAATGTATTTATGAAAAATTGTGGTGTAAATATAATTACTTTTTTTAAAAAATAAAATTTAATTTCTTATACTTGTAGGTATATATGTTCATATACAAGCGGCAGAATCAGACTAAAAATTCATTATGATTTGTCTATTAGACAATTTTATTACATTTATTTTCCATTTGATGAAATATTTATAATTATTTGATTTTTAGTACGTGTTTATAAACACTTTTCAAATAGTTCAGCATCTAGAATACTAAATTTTATTGAAATCAAATTGTACTTCATTTTAAATAAATTTGAGAAAATAATATTGAAGTTGAAGTCAACTAAAAGTGCATATACAATCATAATAACATAAACACTTTGCAAAAGTGTTGAAGGGTTGTTTTTTGTAAGAAATTTAATAATGGATTGGATATAATTTAGGCCACTAATTGAAAGTCACTTTTCAAATGTCATATTTTTTGCAACGAAATAATATATTTTTTAATTTCGTGAAATGGGGCACCATTTTAAAGTGTTGCACGGGGCAACTAAAATTTAAGGACCGGCCTTGATTTTCAATAACACTTCTTTTTTACTTTTGAATTGATGCATATTGCTTCTCCTAAAGTGAGAAAATGAAGTTAAAAATTGCATGGAACAACTAAAAATTGTGTAGCACCAACATCAACCAAACCAAAGCAAACCACAAAAAACACAACAAACACAATTTTTTTTTCCAAATCAATCCTCTTTCTCTGATTATGCAGCAGCAAAAACCAAAGCAAACCAATTTCTGTGATTATACAGAAGCAAAAATCGAACCACAAAAAATACGATTCGTCCAACACAAACAACGAGACCAATCAAGTAGACAGTGCATCAATTTGATTTCTAAGCAAAGCTTATATTCTTGTATATATCTCTATACACGTTGTTATGAAACAACAAAAATATCTCTGGTTAGAAGAAATATTAATATGCCGGATCGCTGATAGCAATGTTGAAAATACAAGAATTATGTATTATTTGAATGCCACTTGATGAAACCAACCGTCAAAATTAGTTGGGGATTATGTAAATCCAATTGCTGCACTAGTGCACCTTTCGAACAACCTAACTTTCACTTAGTCCAGATGTCATAAATCTTTTCCATAATCATCAAGACATCAGGTTTTTCGGGAAATCCTTGGAGAATCATCATGAACACATTTTAGCTTTTCTTATGTTATATGAAGTTTTTAGTCACAAAGGAATATCAGCGGAAGCATTCCGAATGAGATTATTCCCTCATACCTTGAAGGATGTCGCAAGAAAATGGTTCATCCGTTTACCTTCAGGGAGCATACAATCGTGGAATGATATGGTTCAAAAAAGATGCATTCCGAATGAGACTATTCCCTCATACCTTAAAGGATGCTGCAAGGGAATGGTTCCTCTGTTTACCTCCAAGGAGTATACAGTCGTGGAATGATATGGTTCAAAAGTTCACCATGAAATTCTTCCTACCCTCTCGAGTTCACCAGAATTGAAACTTGATGTCGATGAGGCCAATGAATTGTATGAAAAGATAGTTGAGAATCAATCGATGTGCGAAGGTTGAAGAGCAGACCACACTACTACACACTGCCCTTTGGCTTCTACACAGGTTACTCAGCTCGAAGAGATTAGCTACGCACAAAACTTTCCAAAACAACAAAACAATCCCTACTCCAACACTTATAATCTGTGTTGGAGAAACCATCCAAATTTTTCCTGGTCAAACAATTAGGGGCAAGGATATGGACAGGAGAAAACAATTAAAACAGGCCATCAGAGTTCCAATATCAGCAACAACAAGAGAAAAAGTCGTAATTGAAGGATTTTTTTATCTTATTACATTTCAAAGACTGAGACAAATTTTCAAAATCAACATGCCTTAATCAAAAATAGGGAACATCAGGTGGGACATATAGCAGCTCAATAGCCAACGGTCACAAGGTACTATGTCGAGTGACACAAAGAAGAAGGGAGCATGTATTAGTTGTTGAGGGGGTGAATTATACAACTATTGAGCTCTCATCATTCACTCCCACCACCCCTGTCAAGGCTTATGTGCCACCCTTTACATTCCCTCAGAGACTGCAAAGGTAGCCAACAGTGCAGTAGGTTCAGGCCATCACTACTGGGAATGGTGTTCAGTTGCCAGAAATTACTACAAAGAAGAAGGACAGAGAACACTCAAATATCTAATAAAGGCAATGAAAGGGTACAACAGTTCGAAGAAACAACATATGAGGATCAACAATTAGTCTCAAACAACCCACAGCTTAGGCAATAGTTATTGACACTTCACTCACATCTCTAATCCCTTTTCCTCAAAGTCTGCAAAACACCAAACTGGAGAGACAGCTTAATAAATTTTTGGAAATCCTCAAAAAGTTTCATGTCAACATCGCATTCATTGACGCGATCCTTCAAATCCCAAACTATTTCAAGTTTTTGAAAGAGATGTTGAGCAAAAAGAGGAAGTTGCCCGAGCACGAAACGATAACACTATATGAAGAATACAACACGATCATCCAGCATAGGATCACTCCTAAACTAAAAGATTAAGGGAGTATTACTTTACCTTGCTACATAGGAAATTTACATAATATAAATTGTTTGATTGATTCAGGAGCAAGCATAAGTTTAATTCCTTTACCTCTTTACAAGAAACTGGGATTGGGAGATCCTAAAACGGCCTCTATTATCCTTCAACTCGCTGACAGATCACTGAAACACCCTTATGAAATAGTCAAAAACATGCTTATCAAAGCCACTGAGTTTATTTTTCCAGCTGACTTCATCATCCTGGATATAGAAGAGGCATATCAGATGCCAATAAGCATGGAAAATGAGATAGTCCTGAGGGTGGAAGATAAGCAGTAGAGTTTCACCATGAAAAATCCAATCAAGCAACCCTCCCACTTTGAGGAATTGTTTAAAGAGCAAAGATGTACTCAAGAAGTGCAACCAGTATAAAAAATGCATGACTGAAAACTTTATTTTCAAGCCACCATGAAGAGTCTAAAAACAATAGGAGTGGAGTTAAAGATTATAAACAAGCGCTTGTTGGGAGGCAACACAATACTTGTATCCCTTTGATTTATTCTACTTTTTAGATTTAGAATAATTAAAGATAATTTAGATTAGTTTTTTTTTTTTATTATTCAATTTTAGGGACTCATCATCCACACCTCGTTTCTCCTTAGGTCTTCGATATGATAGTGGTTTATTAGATGTTAGAGGTAAGTAACAATTGTTCCAGTTATTTGATTTTAATGCTTTATTTGACTATAGTGCGTAGGAATATGATGTCGCGGAACACTTAAACCAATCAAGACCAGCTAACGGGAGCAATATGAAGTTAGCCATTGGATTACAAGCCATATTAGGGGAATATTTTTCTTCATTTTCTTCCCCACCCCTTTATATACGGATTTAGGATTTAAGACGTTGAGGACAATGTCTAGTTTAAGTTTGGGCTAGAAAACACGAGTTTTCATTTTTTTTTTTTCTGTTTCTGTCATTCTTATGTTTGTGTTTTTGTGTGCTTTGATTGCATTATTACTGATTCAGTGATGATCTAACTAGTCATACCAATAATAAAATATTAGAGCTATCGAACTTATGGTTCAATACCAATTAAGGAATAATGTTAGAAACTCTGTACGTTTCTCTTGATTTAGTGGGGAAGAAATTGCTAGCAATAGTAAATTTGTTCCTCCATACCACATAATATTGACTCTTGTGCGCATTTCATAAAATATCAAATCAAGTCTCGTTTGATATCTTTCAGGAATAACAAAATAAATTTTTTTTAAAATATTTATGTAGTTTGGGTTGTGTTTCTCTAGAAACATTAACACAATTTTCTTCATATTAAGTTGTGCTTCTTTAAGAACAATATGATAATATTATTCTAAAATATTAAAATTGTAATTTCATGCTCTTTATAAGCAAATAATGTTATTTCAAAATAGTATAACGCTGTGCTTTTTGGGGAGAGAAAACATATTAAATATATCAATTAAATATATACAAATAATATATTTTACGTTGTGATAAATTATAATATGCAAATCGAATACAAAAATTGAATTTGCAAAATCAATGCAATGATTATAATCTATACATAACAATCAATTGAAGAAAATGTGTCAGTTTATCAATTGGAATTAATACGTGGATGAGTGCACTAGAATAATTATTTAATATAATCATACAAACTGTGTAATTAAGACAGTATGTAATTCTTATACTAAACAACCAATCTAAAATAATTTGGTTGTTGTTCATGTTTAGATTTTTCACGAATGTACCGTTGGATTTGAAGAACAATGATTTATAAACTTGTTGTCTAAATTTCAAGACGATCGAACCACAAAACGCTAAGATATCAATATTTTGATCGCAATTGTGCAGGTTGTCCAGATTCTACGAATTTTCTTATACTTGTTGGTTTCGAATTAATAATACAATTCTTCCATTATATAGTCACATCCTTTCACGAGTATCAATCCAATATTCTTCTAGAATTTTGATTCATACTTTTATTTAGGAATCATCAACAAAATATTTTTAAGAAGTTTAACATGTATAAGTTTTATACTTTTTTAGGAGTATTAAAATAATATTTCTATAAAATAAATATTGATTAAATAAAGTCATGTTTCATCAAGAATATTGTGACATAGTATTCGTCTAGAATTTAATACATACAAATATTATAACTTATCAATAATAACAATGAAGTGTAATTTTTAATATTGTAATTATATGAATTTGTGCTTTATGAGAAGCTACAAAATAACAGAAATAAAACATTCATTTTCAAACAATGTTACAATGTTCTTTTGGAATATTGATTTAGATTGTTTCTTCTTCAACAATAATAGTATAATATTCTTCTGAAATATTGAACGACAAATATTACATTCAAGCAAATATTTATCTATTATAAATTGGTATGGTCAAAACGATATGATCAGATCGAATAACTATATCACTTTGTTATGCAATTCAAAGTTAAGAGAATACTAACATTTTCTTTGATCTAGAAAAGAAGAGTTTATTTGTAAAAGCAATTGGCTAGAATTTCTTGACTTTCTTTGATTCAAATTTTTTCTACCTTAATTTCTTTCGAGGCACTATTGGGCTATTTCTTTTTAAGTAACAATAAGTTGATCACATTATGTGACCTCAATCACTATCTTTTAGTGCACAAATTTTCTGTTTCTTTATTTTCTTTTGATTATGTTTATTCTGTTATTTTTTGGCACATGGTTGACATCAAAACCTTATACTCAAGCATTCATTTATGAAATAACTACGATGAAGGGTGTTTATAGCATTATGATTTGACATTAATATGTGTAATGTTTCCTTGGTATGGAATGTATCTTTTAGTGGTCTTATCTTTAATATTTTGAAGAATGTTAACTAAGATATTATCATACACTATGAATGCAGATAAAAGATCATACTGCAAATTTTTGCACATTTTCGATCAATTATGTTGCTCATGTTTTATAAAGTATTGTGATTCTGTAAAATTCAGAATTAATCACAAATTTGTGATTGATTGAATTTTCAAGTTCTGTGCTTATTTTTCATCCTTATAGTAACTGAATTATTATAAACATTAAAAACTCCAAACATAGTACTAACAGTTAGAAACTCCAAAACATTGTACAAACTCAAGAAATTTTAAATACGAAGGCTTGTACAAAATAAAATTGGACTCAGTGGATCCGGGAACCAATGGAATATGCAAAAGATGAAAAAAAAATGTCTTGGCTAAACCAAAGATGTTCGCTTGACCACAGAGTTAATTACCCTAATAGTCACTGAACTTTATCGAAAGTTTCCACAAGGTCACTGAATTTTAAAAACTACGTGGTAGTCACCGAACTTTCGAAACTGCAACCCTATCCATTACTGAACTTTAAAAACCACCCCATTTGTCACTGAACTTTGCGAAAGATTTTTACAGGGTCACTGACCTTTGCAAAAAGTTTCCCAGATGGTCACTGAAGTTTCCCAGATGGTCACTGATTCAGTGACCATCTGGGAAACTTTTTACAAAGTTCAGTGACCATCTAGAAAACTTTTTGCAAAGTTCAATGTTGAATGTGATACTTTTTAAAGTTCAGTGATGGATGAGGTTGCAGTTTCAAAAGTTCAGTGACTAAACTAACCACATAGTTTTTAAAATTCAGTGACCTCGTGGAAACTTTCGGTAAAGTTTAGTGACTATTGGGGTAATTAACCCCTTGACCACATGATGAACATGCTTTAAGCGAACTACATGTTGTGCACTAGCTTGTGTCACTTGTTCCTGCTAGTGGAGACAAGCAAAATACAAGAGTATGGCCACGATAATTGTATATTCAACACAAATACCAAAAATTGGATCAAAATTGGAGATCATATCTCTTAATGTATATTTTTACCCAAAATTGTACTCTTGGTCCTAATAAATTATAAAATGATCCCTAACTAAATAAAATAATAAGCTTAAATCATGTCTCGTGCATGCGTTATGGGTAGGGAGGCATCAAATTTCAAAGAGCTTCAGACGTGATTCTATACTACATACTATATTTATTCCAACCACCACTAGCTCGTAGCTTGTTTTGACAAGGTGCATTCTCGAGAGGGCATCTATGCTCATCGCACACTATAAATGTGATAAAACTGAATGTCCTTTCAAGGCTAAAACATGTTATTTGGGGATCAAGTTCATCAATAAAATCACAAATAAAAAGCTTGGGATTCTTGAGATGATCATTAAGAGAAACGACTATCAAAGAAATCCACATAACCAAATAAAGAGAAATCCACTTTGCAATGCCTGAAAATAAAGGAATTACTGTACTTGATTAATAATGTCAAACACTACTATAATTATCGAATTTCAAAGGGTGGGAAAATAGGTGCTGGAAACTAAAGAACATATAAACTTCTCACATGTTACAACTACAGTAATAAACCTAGGGCTGGGTGTGGGTTGGTTCGGGTATTTAATAAATAGTCGGGTCCAAATATACTTATGGAACCGTTCAGGTTCGGTTCTGTACTATAATTAAATTTTCTAATATTTACAACAACACCACATAAAAATAAAATATTAAA
>CAIGRQ010288063.1:0-13100 GCA_903798375.1 Fraxinus sp. D2006-0159
CAAATGATAAATACTAATTAAATTGGCATTCCAATTATGAGGGTATAGTGTATATATAGTTAAATATGTATGGGTAAATTTGGTAGTTAAAGGCTTCTCCACCATCCCACTTTTAATATATTGTAGATGTGCCAGACTGTTATACCATTTCAGGGTGGCATCAATCCCAACACTGGATGACTCAGTAGTGTGACTCAGAACATCACTGGCTCTAGTGACATATATACCATTTCTTCTGGTACATTTGAAAATAACTAAGGAACCCTTAATTACTTTCAAAGAACCATTTACAATCATACATTGCACGCTTATGTCATCTAGATTACTCATTGAAATTAAATTTCTATTCAAATCAGGGACATACCTTACCCTTTCTAGAGTAAAGGTATATCAAATTTCAAATTTCAAAGTCACACTACCAATTGTCTTAATTCTACAGGCAACATTGTTTTCCATAACCGCCTCTCCACCATCAAAATCCTTATAGTCTTCTAACAAAGGTCTTTGAGATGTCATATGGAAAGTGCACCCTGAACCCAGAATCCACCCACAATTTTAATCACTATTATCTACATATTTGTAGTATTCAAATCAGTAATGGATTCTGTCACAACATAAACATCTACAGTTCTATCATCTAAGGGTTCAACAACATTCCTCTCACCTCTCTTCATTCGTTCCTTTTTTTTAACAGTCTTTTATGTAATGTCCAGTTTTTCTACACCCATAATACTTCCTATTTTCATTTCTAGACTTTGACCTAAACCTCATTTTCCCTTTTCTTCTTAGAAGTATTATTCCCTTGATGACTCTGACTGCCCTGACCATTTACTTGCCTTGGAATGGACCTACCAAACTCTCTGATTCCTTTCCAATTCTATCAGCATAAAGTTCTAATTCTTTACTCCTTAAATAATTTAAAACAATTTTAGTAGTCAAAGTATATCTACCATATTTAATTGCAGACTTGACATCTTTATATGCCTCAAGTATGGAATTAAGAAGAATAACAGTTTTGTACTCATCAGAAACTTTGTCTCCAGCATTAGTGATATCTTGTACTAACTTGTTAAAAGTGTTGAGATTATTATCTAAGTCTCTAGACAGATCAATCTTAAAACCAAAATACCTCTCTACAATGAAACGTTTATTAGGTAATCACTTAACCAAATAAAGTTATTCTAACTTGTCCCACAAATTTTTAGCATTATCAAATTTTCCTACTTTTCTCAATACTTGATCAAACAAATGAAGAATGATAGAAGTATAGGCAAGTTCATCAGATTTAGTTATTTGATTGGCAATCATAGTAATAGGAAAATCACAAGTTAATGCATTTGAAACTTTCTGTTAAACAAAGACTCCCTTCATTTTTTGCTGTCAAATGGGAATAATCTCATTTTCCATTAAAAACAACAAGTCCAAACGTGGTAGTCATCATTTTAAGTTTTTAATCAACAAAAAAAAAGACATGAAGTTAATGTTCAATAGTAAAGAGCAGATATTCCACAAAAATAAAATGTTATACGATGTACAGTGTCACACGAAAAACAAATATCAAATAGTTCAAAGGACTAATAATTACGGTGAAAAAAAGTGATGATAATGCATACAGAAGAGAATTCCTCCAATTTCTATATGTTTGAATTCATCATGATTCCGTGATGTTCAAAACCCTAGGTCAAGGCACAATTCTAAAACACACGAAATAAGAAGAAAACAAGAGAAGTTAACAGTAAGTACATCATTTTTTTTGTTAAAGGAGGGTGGTACCTCTGAGATTTTATTAATATGCCATCACTTGTGGTAGAGAAATATCGTGGTTACATGAATAAGGAGAGTAGTAAAAGAGGAAATACCACGTGCCTTATAATGAAAGTAAATGATGAAAAATAGAGCAGTAAACAAGGAAGTAATACTTCCTTTACAATAAGAACTAATGTAAAAGAAAAAACAACGAATAAGTATTGAAAGTTAAAATAAAATTCGAGCTTTGATATTAAGCAATCCATGTCTGTCAACTTGTATTAGTGCCCTAATATGTCATGGTAGGTCAAGTGGTCCATATACATTATATCGTCAATAATCCCAACCCCCAGCAGCAAAAGCATCTGCAACCTAATTTCCTTCTCTGTAAATATGGGATACGTATCTCTATCGAAGGACATGATATCTTTGATACGTCTAAGTATGCCTTGAATAGCCATGGTCCTTCTCCTCTAGTGATGCAGTGAGTAGCCACTGTAGAATCTAACTCAACCTAAATCGCTGAATAACCAAGTCATTGAGCTAATAAAATCCCATCAAAAATAGCCCAGAGCTCTGCCTCTAATATCATGCATGGTCTATACGAAGCTGAGAAAGCTTTGATACAGTGTCCTGCGTGATCTCTGATGATACATCTCCCACTTGCATAACCATCATTGACATGTCCATCAGTATTGATCTTGATAGATCCGACTAATGGAGTGCGCTACTAACCAGAATAGGGAAAGATGGGGAATGGGTCTATAAAAATACCAAATATGGGTGCAAGTGTCAAATCCTCTTGCCAATGCACTGCTCAAAATAGTCCTCTCATATGAAGAAAAGAGATCGTACGATAGACCCTCCAACTGATACGTCTGGCTATTATGTGAGTCCTTCTATGCTTCATATCATTTCTCGTAGTCCATAGATATCAAAGTATCAATAGAGGAATGATAATGCGAATATGTCTACAATGGACATATTGTCCAGAATACCTTCATCTCTGGAATTTCTGTCTGACTACCTCTTGTGAACTCATAAGTATCTGGAAAATATCCTCAAAATATTGTCATACCTGATTGGAGATGCTAGTGCCAGTGAAAATATAACTGGTAGTGAGAAGCCTACTATCATCCAATCCTCCTTTGAATAACTACATCTACTGGAATGAGGCCCTGCCTAGTCTCTAACAGAAAAATGAGATAGCGACGGGCAGAATGGAGCTCCATAGTAATCGGTATGAATCCTGATACTGGCATCCCGAACGTACGAGCTATCATTCTAATTTGGTAACGAAGCAACCATCTGATGTATTTCGCTAAAAAATTCGGTCCGGGACATCTACACATAAAGGTATAACCCCTATCTTCTCCACCATAAAAGGAGGGAGAACCTGTAATAAACGTCCAATATTCCACCTAGTATCATCATAGTAATCATGCACCATCGCAGATGTATGCTGTCTCTGTGGGAATAGGGATGCCAATGTGGTCTCACCCATCCAGTAATCATACCAAAAGAATAGAGAAGGTATCCACCACATCCTATAATATCCTAAAGCCTTGACCACTCTCATCGGTAGGAAGGCAAATCTTCTTCCAGCTCCGCCAATGTAAATGGCTAACCTGATCTTTGGAATCCTATGGAATCGTGCAAAGATGCTCTCAAATTTCTTCAAGATAGCCTTACTGGGTTGCATAATCTAAAAAAGGTGTAATGGCATGGAGGAGAGCACAGGCCTCAACAAAGTAATACGACCTCATATGATCTTGAAGCCCAAACTGAGATATTATCCCTGACCTTCTGGATAGGTCATCATAAATGAAGCTCATCTTGGTCCCCTTAAATAAGGAGATTCCCATATAAGTGAAAGGTTATTGCTGGTGTCGAAAACCAGTGAAAATCTACAATCGTCTTATCTAACTAATAGATGCCCGTGTCGGTAGTATGAGTCCGCTTTTGTCCCTGTTCACCAACTGACAGAAACACCCCTCATAATGCTCCAGACAACCAAGCATCCACCCGATAAACTATTTACAATCGTTGGAGAATATGATCATATCATCAGCAAATGAAAGGTGTGAGACCAGAGTACTACCTCCATGTCGAAAACACATAGTGGGATACTCCTAAAACCTCTGAGTGAGTAGGCATGAGAAATAATCTACAGCTATAATGAACAAGGATGGCGATATATGAGTACAGAAAAATGATACTCCGAGATGTATTGCTTAATCCTATAGATCCAGATCCGGTCAAATCCAAATGTCTCTAATACAGAATAAACGAAGCCCCAATCCATGCGATCATATGCTATAGCCATGTCTAACTTCAGCATGGTGTTACCCCTTCGTACTCTATCATCCAAAGTATGGAGAAGCTCCTGAACCAATAGAACATTGTCCTCAATTAGGCGACCAGGTATGAACCCACTATGTTGAGGAGAGATAATGCGCAGTAGCAGTGTACTCAATCTAGTGTTCAAAAGTGTAGTAATAAGCTTATTGAACACTGTACATAAACTGATAAGTCTGAAGTCGATCCATCTACAAGTATTATCCCTCTTAGAGAGCAATACTATAGTAGTAGCAGCAAAATCCCGTGTAAGATGCCGTCAAAGAAGTCCAAGACTGCTCTATATACATTGTCCTGAATAATGTCCCAGCAGTGCTGGAAGAATAGGGATGAGAATCCATCCGATCCGACAGCACTATCAGCATCTATACTAAACACCTCATCCTGTACTTCATGAATCAAAAGGATGCGGTTTAGTGCCAAATTATCATCCTCTGTCAAAAGTCTAGGGATGATATCTGACCGAATGGGGTGGCTGTGTAGGAGCAGATAGAAGATCTTGATAAAGTGAAATGGCTGAAGTCTAAATGTCTATAGGATTAGCTAAGACTTTCCCTGCCTGTGCCCTAATGGACCTAATACAAAATTTGAAAAGTGCAGTATTAAAGATCAACAACAAAAGAGTTAAGGTTAGAAAATTTTAACCAACAGCTTCGAGTAACATCTACCAAGTACCCAGGCTTTTCCAAAACAATCAATACAAAGCCCAAGATCTGAGTCTTTCACCAAGATTCAACCAATAATCGTTAGAGAATCAATATCTCTAAAGGAATCACTACCAGAAACCAATATCTAGGTTTTCTACCAAAAGTCAGAACTATTAAGATCTAGTTGTGAAAATTAATTTTTCACAAATAGATCACTAACGAAGGAACACCAAGCCTCCCAAAAGGCTCTGATACCACTGATATAACTTGAAATGAAAACAAAATACTCAAGAACACAAACGATCACTTAAGGATCATCAACATCAAGGATTGAAAGGGGGGGTAAGAAATTCAATGGACAAAGGATTATGAAGAGGCCTTCTAGGGCTGAAAAAGCTTCTAAAAAGTTGAGGCCATACTTCCAAGCTCACATGATACTCGTGTTGACCAACTTCCTACTTAGGCAAGTGCTTTGAAAACCTGACTCTTTAGGGAAATTGTAGAAATGGACAGTTGAGCTCAACGAGTTTGACGTTGTTTTCAAAATGAGGATTGCTATCAAAGGTCAGACCTCGTAGACTTCGTGGTAGAATTTACCAACATCCCGATAATGGACAAGGTCATGGAACCCATGAAACTTACATAGAACCTATTCATGAATGGTTTGTCTGGGGACACTGGCTAAAGAGCAAGAGTGGTTTTGATTAGCCCTGAAGGACACAAACTCAACTGTGCAGTGAGGTTTAAGTTCAAGGCTACTAACAATATGGCGGCGTATGAGGCACTACTTGCCGACTTAAGGTTAGCCAAGGAAAAGCAAGTGAGAAAATTGCTCATTAACAGTTATTCCCAGCTAGTAGTTAGTCAGATTAATGACAACTTTGCGGCTAGAGACAAAAGTATGCCTACATACCTGAAATTGGTGATGGATTTACTCTCATCTTTTGAAAAATCGAGTTAAACAAATTTAGCATGATGAAAATGTCGACGTTGATGCTTTGTCCAATTTGGCTAGTAACAAAGACTCGAAACTATTAATGATCATCCCGATTGAACATCTCTCGGAACCTTCCACTTCTAAAGGAAAGAAAGTAATGTGGATGGAATGAACGCCTACATGGATGCAACCAATAATGACCTTTCTTAAATATCAAATGCTCCCAACAATAAAGATGGAGCCTATAAACTTAGGAGGAGAGAGGCCCACTTTGTATTCCTAGATAGGATGTTCTACAAAAGAAGTTTTTCCCTACCCCTCTTCCGATGTGTCGAAGAAGAGAAATCCACCTATGTCCTCCGTGAGATCCATGAAAGGGTGTGTGGCAATCATTTCGGAGGACTTACGTTGGCACAAAAAGTGCTACGAAAAGGGTACTATTGGCCCACATTGAAAAAAGAAGCAATTCAATTTGTGCGAAGGTACGATAAATGCCAAGGATTCTATCTTGCCCACAGATAGCCCTCTCAAGAGCTAACAGTCATGTCTAACCAATTGTCCATTTGCAAAATGGGGTATTGACCTTATAGGCCATTTACTTAAAGGGAGGGATAGTGCGAGCTTTGCCTTTGTCGTCATTGATTACTTCACAAAATGGGCTGAAGTCGAACCTTTGGCTAAGATTACGGAGGCCAACACTTCCAAACTCTTATGGAAAAACATCATATGCCGATTTGGGATTCTCCATTCAATTATCTCCAACAATAGGTGTCAATTTGATAACAAAAATGTCAAGGAATTCTGTGAAGAGCTTGGAATAAGTGGATGCTGTCAACAAGACCATCATGTATTCATTGAAGAAGCTTGATGCCTTCAAGGGAGCATGGGTGGATAAACTACCACAGCATTGTGGGCAATCTAGACTATGAGTCGAACCTCGACGGAGAAATCCCATGCTCAATGGCTTACGGTACAGTAGCAATGAGCCCGGTGGAAGTTGGTTTACCATCTCCCGTCGATTGCAATTCTATGAAATATCCAATGATGAGTTGAGAATATATGAGCTTGATTTCCTTGATTAAAGGAGTGATGAATCCCAAGTGAAACCAGCATCGTACCCAAAGGAAGATGACCCTTTGCTACAATGCTAAAACTAAGAAAATGTCCTTCTGGGTAAACGACGTCGTGCTTCGAAGAGTTTTCATATCCTCCAAGGAACCAGGAGTGGGCACTATAGGTTCAAATTGGGAGGGAGCATATCGTATTAAAGATGAGCTTCGACCAGGTAGTTATTGGATAGAAGACCTGAATAGGAAAATGCAATCGTGCCCGTAGAATATAGAACATCTTAGAATGTATTACCAATGAACGGGTTGTGGTTGGAGAAACTTGCCTAGCCTTTGTAAATATTTTGAAATTCAATAAAATTATGTTTTCAACTAAAACTCCTGCAAGACAAGCCTCCTATGACGAACCTGAATGTCATGAGAGAAGCCTCAACATGGATGAACTATCCACCATGTGAGGGAAGCATGGACACTTCAGAAGGAGAGGATCTGATCCTAAAGGGAATTCCTCATCCGATCCTTTTCAACTAATTTCTCGGAGGTCATTACAGAAGGGATCCAGCAGCCCCCACCCAGCCTCATAATCTATTGGACCTTCACTCATGGCCTAGTAACCACCTTCCAACCCCCCAGAAGAACATCCTATCTTGGCAATAGTTACCTTCCCACTGTTACCACTTGAGGTCATTAGTGTAAAAAGAGGGAGATGAAGGAAATAGAGTTCAAGGAATTACTTAAACAGAGAATGAACACTAGGAATGTGGCATCGTCGGAGAAATGAGTGACCGGAGAAGTTTATGAATGTTGGAGAAATTTGGAGATTTGGCAAAATGAAAACTGGCACATGGGTGAAATTTTAGCTTTTATAGGAGAAAATGACGAAGCTTAATCATTCGATTTAGATTTATTTCATCCGAAGCGTACATTTTTAAATACATCTGAGGTGTTGAATTCAAATAGTTTTCTTATTAATGCCTCAGATTGAAGCATGTTTTTCACAGATGAGGTTCAGTACGTCAGCATCAAAATGTAGCTGCGTGATCATCATTGTGCATTCAATGGGTAGCGACAGGATGTGTATTGGAAGTTGCAACGCCACAGTTGTTTTTTTTCTTGGTAATATGCAAAAACATCAAATCATTGGCATGATTATTAGTAACATACTTTAGAAAATCAAAAAGGAGTCTCAGTAGTTTAGCACCTCCCTACTTTGGCTCAAAATGAAAGGTTCAGCTACAATTGAAAAAGGAGCCTCAGTAGTTCAGCACTCCCTGCTTCGGCTCAAAATGAAAAGTTCAACTACAATTGGAAAAGGAGCCTCGAAAATGCCGCACTTCCTGCTTTGGCTCAAAATGAAAAATTCAACTACAACACAAAATGGAGCCTCAACAGGTCAGCTCTTCTCTACTTCGGCTTAACATGTGAGTTTTAGTGACTTAACTTCGTATGGGAATCAGGTTCAGCATCAAACTCCAAGTATGACATAAATATTTATACTTGGACTTGGGGGATTATCGTATTTGTCAAAAAACCTAACCATGATAGGAAATATGGCTCAAAGAAACTTCACTCAAGACAAAAGTCCACGCATGACATAAATAGTCATACATAGACTTGGGGAATTATTGTTACGCCAAATTGGCTGAAGCCCATCCAATGGAAGCCCAAATTAGATGAAGCACCATCTGGGCGAGGTACCATCTTTGTCGATGAACCATCTTGCCGAAGCCCGAAATGGCCAAAGCCTATTCTTGGTGAGGCCCCTATTTCTGTCGAAGCCCCCTATGCTGGAGCTATGCACAAGACCCAATGAAGAGGAATCTGAAGCTCAACCATGGCAAATGATGACCTACGTTTGAAGATTTTAAATTTGTAAAATCCTTTCAGAATGACCGATTGGACTATTGCAAAGAGTTCAAATGGTCAATCTTGTCAGTATAGGGTATGGGGTGGCCGCTTTCCTAAGGGACATTTATGCGCCGCAGGCTAATAGAGTCAAAATTGATGACTATGATGTAATGTTTTGGTTAAGGAGATGAAACCACGTGTCTTCGCATCCAATGGTTATTATTGTACATGTAACACTATAAATAGATCCCTTTAGTGCCATTACGAGGGGTTTGTCATCTACAATTCATGTATTCTGTCTCAAAAAAAATGTGGTCTTTTAAGAGTTTATGGCGTGATCTTAATCTTTAGCTAGGTTCTTTGTTGATCGTTTATTATCATATACCTTCGTTCATATATTTACTAGAGCTTGAACATATTTGTCACGTGTCAAAAACCTTCTCCCACGTTCAAATCCACATGTTCGACTACTAACCCGTCTACATGTGTTGGAATTAGTTTGTAAGGACGTGAGTGAGCCGGTATCTGTTGGCGCATTTTTTGTGGTCAACCGAAAGCATGTAATTTTACTAATTAAGCAATAAACAACCATTTTTAACCATTCAAATTTATTACGCAAGAATTTGTAATATTGGATTGAGTTGGAAAGATTAGCCAATGAATGGGAAGTTTCACTGGCTCCGTCATCACTGCTTACTTGAGAGAGTGAATAGATCACTGGTACGACAGAGCTTTTTGGTTCTTAGTGGTTGCGATGTGGACATTGAAGACGAAGTGTAATGGTTTGAATTTGTTGTAAGGGCCTGTTTGCGAGTTTTAAAATTTACTTACAAATAAAAAATTACTTTATAATTGAAATTTTTAATTATGGAAAAAACTACTTTATAATTGTGTGAAAATTTTTTATAAAGTAAAAATACTACTAATAAGACAAAATTTCTCATATAAAATATAAAAATTTAATTATGAGTAAAAATTCACTTATTTGTAAATAATTATTTAAAAAAAATTAACTTATTATGTAAATTTACTTATAAGTAAAAAGTTAATTGTAACTTAAAATCTTATTAATAATTAAATATATAAAAAAATACTTATAAATAAGATATCACTTAATGGTAAAATTTTCATATAAGAAATTATAAATTGAATTTCATTAAGAGACATATATAATTTTTTTGTTCAATAAAGTTGCAAGCGTATCATTCATGATCAATTACGAAAGTAACAAACACAATTGATGAGTCGATTGTTTTGTGTTAACTACTAAATATTACATTAAATACTACCTAAACTCACGTGAAACTTATTTTAGAAAAGCTGTATGTGAGAAAAGTGTGTTCAATTGAAAATTGATAATCATATTTTGTTCAACCATTTCTCTCGTGCAAAGTTAAACTTATTTCTAAATGCGATCCAAAATATTCTTATATCGAATTTAAATACTTAAAAGTACATTCAAATCTCAAGATCACACATTATGATTGCACAACACAAACAATTATTCCAACGTCTATTGAACCTTATGTTGACTATCATGATGTCCTAAACCTATTTTTAACCTTAAAAAATAAAACAAGCCACATATAAATGGTGATCAAACATTGAAAAAAATTAACATAAACGACTTACATGCTACATATGCAAACACAACAAAAGTATTGATTATTTATCGCCGGAAAAATATAGTTGCAAAGAGAAGATGAAGAATTAACTTCACGTCCTTTGAATTTCTTCAATTTAGTCTTTAATTAATTAGATTTTTCTTGCTTTTGATCTTCAATTCCAAACTCATAATATTCAAGCTTTGATGTTGGTCGCATTTGTCTTCTTCTCCACAGTATGATATGAAGAATACCTCCAGAGGTAGGTTAAAACAGTGGAGAATTGCTTTCCACGAAGAGGTTGACATCAAAAAGGAAAAAATCTTGTGCCTGGATTTTGTACCATATGATCGCATGGTAACAAAGGTTGCGATAGTAAGACAATCACATTACGTACTATAAATCTCTCTTTTGACCTTGCAATAAGGTTCAACTTTGAGATCATTTATATTTTGGTCCTCAATTCATCTTTATCTTCAGCTTATGTTACTCCTAATTGCAATTAAGCCATTTATCTTTCCATTCATCCCTTGTTAATCCCCATTCTCTAATTTATACAAAAGCCATGTCCTTTTCGTCCATTTTTCATTCGTTTTCTTAAAAAACTGTCCAACATCGAGTTCTTCCTTTAAAAAAAATGATATTTACACATGATTCTTCAAAAGCACTCACCAAATAATCACTTTTTGACTATTTAAATAAGTGTAAAAAATTATACTTATCAGATAAACCACGAAGTCTCGAGTGTTGGGTTTTTAAATGTTAGAGTGAATAAATTTCATCTAAACTTGGCAATGTGTCCATTCCTTAATTCATTTAGTCTTTCATAACCAAGTGAAATGGTATTGGGCACTTGAAAGTACCTGGTTTGTGACTATCAAGTCAATTGTGAGGGTAAACAACTCTAGTCTGAGCAGATAGGCCGACCAATCAAAAATAAAGAAGTCCAACTAGATAAGATATCTCGACGAACAATTTACATGATTCTTTATAAATATCCATGTATATCTATCTGTCTCTCTATCAATCGCCACGTTTTAAATCCAGACTACTCGATTCACCTTAACACTTACCCAAAACCAGGGTACCTACCACATTTCTCGTTTTCATATCTGGACGACTAGGCCCACCTTAACACTTACCCTAAAATAGGTACCACATTAGAAATGTGATTATTAACTAAGTCAGTTGGTTTATCTTAACCACGTGGCAGTCACTATGGGGTAGGGGGCCCACTCGGGCCATGAGGGGTAGGGTGGAATATCAAATAATAGAATAATGTTATTTAACACAAGTAACATTGAACATCATTTTTTGTCGTAGCATATCATAGGTCATAATATATGAATCAAAAGTCATTGTATTTAACTAAACCAATAATTTAATGACACAAGTATTACCACATAAGTCGATGTTGAACACCAGTGATGTTAAATATCATTGCTCAAAAGAATATCGGTATAGTGTAACGGACCAATGGTACAATCTTGATGACTTATCATGTGAAAGAAAAACGAACTGCACTGAAACCACATTTATTGTTTGCAAAAATCACACTAATATTTGTTAAAGAACCCCTTGAATCATCTGGCAATCCACCGTTCACATTCAAAGACATTAAGTGTGTTAGATGAAACAATCAAAGAAATTAATGTAGCATTAAAATCGAAAATTTGTAATAATTTTGCTTTTGTACCTTGAAATTTGCAAGCTCGAATGTTTAAATTCAGAGTTGTCTAGTACGAAAGTAGGCTCGACTAATTTTGGTTAAAATTTCAAAATCAAATTGTATTCAAGTCCAACATATGTGACAACTATATTTTGTGACATTCATTATAGCTTTAATACATCTATTAAACTACTATAAATGATTGTACATTTACTTAAACTGCCAATAAAGTTTGAGAAAGAATATGAGGGCCTTGATCTCAACTTGTAGTTCATTTATCTCGAGTTGATTAGAGCACGTTGTCACATGCTAAACTTGCATTTTCAAGCATTGTGCACTTTAACTCACTAAGATTTCAACATTAAGGTTATGATGCCTGAAATTTATCGGTGAAAAAGAATTTTAAATTAGAAAAAGTACGAACTTATTGAATTATTCCTTTTATCAAAGAAAAATATGTGAAATTATTGGTAAGTGGGGAAATTAGCCAAACATTAAAGAATTTTTTTTATTTATTTTTTTCAAACTTTGAAAACATAAAAAATTAAATGAAATTGTGACAATTGATTTCTATTACACAAATTGTAACAACCCAAATAATCCTCAAAACGTCTAGATTCCTCGTAATGGGCATCATGTTCCTCTAATAAAATGGAAAAATTAGGTTGTATACCCTTTTTTTAAAACTGTTAGGGGAAATTAGCCAAACATTAAAGATTTTTTTTTTTTTTTCAAACTTTGAAAACATAAAAAATTACATGAAATTGTGACAATTGATTTCTATTACACAAATTGTAACAACCCAAATAATCCTCAAAACGTCTAGATTCCTCGTAACGGGCATCATGTTCCTCTAATAAAATGGAAAAATTAGGCTGTATACCCTTTTTTTAAAACTGTTTTGATTAATACCCTTAAACTAATTAAATATTTAAAGGAAGTATTAATTATTCCTGGATCTAATTTTGGTGATCGTTGTCTAAAATAAAAAACCTCCACATCTAATATTGTACTTCAAAATATATGTCTGTGTATCAAAGACTAGTTGCCATCTCCATTACCTAGCACCCCTACATCAGAAACCCCTTGACGCTTTCATCTGCACAAACGTACACATGGAAGATGACGACTTCGGAGATCTCTACACATCAGAAAGTGTGTTTGGAGAACATGACCTGCTTCTTTTCCTCACTATTGGTGCCATTGTCGGTGATTGAAAAACTT
>CAIGRQ010288074.1:0-20863 GCA_903798375.1 Fraxinus sp. D2006-0159
TGCAACTCTACTATGTTGGCAATGTCCCTATTCAACCCATTCATAAACCTAGCCATGGTGGCCTCCCGATCTTCCTCCACGTTCGCTCTAATCATCGTCACCTCCATCTCCTTATAATAATCTTCCACACTCCTAGATCCCTGATAAAGAGTTTGTAATTTTTTATGAAGGTCCGGTAATAATGTCCCGGTACAAACCGTTTTCTCATACGAGCATTCAACTCTCCCGTCTCAATCGGCCTATCCAAATTCCTCCTACGAAGTAAACCTCGCCATCCCCTTTCGTCTGAGTTGCCTTTCCACCTTCGTAGCCACATGCACTAAGTCCTCCAATCCATACGGCTAGTCACCAACTGATCCTACCAAATAATGGCGTAATCAGTTAACTCCACTACTGCTAACTTCAACTTCTTCTCCTCCGAGTAATTATGGCAATCAAACACCAAGTCCACTTTCTTTTCTCATTCTAAGTAAGTCTAGGGTCACTCCAACCATGAAAAGTTGGGATGTTCAATTTGATGCTCCCCAAATTTCTATCAACCCTTCGATCAAATCTACCTCCTTCATTCCTCATTCGTCCCATATCAGCTTCCAAATAATAATCATCACACCCTACACTCACTGCCTCGTCTTCCTCATCAAATTCAACCATAAGATTTCGTCATCGCCTATCTCCTCTATCCCCACGAGGAACCCTTTGAGGTGTCTTCGCTGCTTACTCCCAATCAAAGTTCCCAATCAAAGTTTCATGCCTACTACATCATCACTAATACGACCAACCACCAAACCCAACTGATCAAACCTATAATGTATAGCTTGCATACTATCTATAAACTCCGCATAAAGCCCCTTAGGCACCGCTTCTTCCTCGTCTTTACTCATATCTCTCCTCTTTTTTTGCAAATAATTAAATAACAAAAATTAAATGGAAATGAATAAAAAAAAAAGGAAAATATTTTACCTCACGTGTTTGCACTCGTGTATCACTTGAAATTAGTTTTCCCCGATAATGAGCTCACCACTCGTCCTCTTTTCTCAATTGCTAGAGAAATAACCGATCTCAATCAAATGGAACACAAATCCCGCGGTGAACACCACCACAAGCACAAGTTTGGGATAATCAACAAAATTTGCACGGGTTGAGGTAATTCAACTCAACTTCAAGAAAAAGAAAACAAATGATGCAATTTATTTATTTTTGCCTCTAAACGTTCATGAGATGTTTTTTGTCTCTTTTTTTTTTCTCCTCTCTTTTTTTGGTCTCTTTTTCTTTTTGGCTCTCGTTTTTTTTTTAACGAAACTCAATAAACAACTAATTAAATAATTAATCTAGAGGCAATAAACAACACAATGATTCAAGATCAAGAACAATAAAAATGAATTTTTTTTATTCAAACAAAAATTAAAAGGATAGATGACTTGAATTCTAGAGTTAAGCTCTGATACTAGCTGATGTGAACCCAACCAAGAATAGATTTATGGAACCCACGAACAAGATGGAACAAATCCAAGAAAGCTATAAATCACGTCGTGCAAAGATCAACTCGACCCATTGTTCGACCTGAACCAAGAATCGTGATTACAGTAAAAAATCCGACCATTGATTATTTGAAACAAGAACCGTGAAGTAAAAACGCCACAAAAGGATTGCGAGACCTTTTGATAAGTTCAAGTTAGAACTTTAAGCCACCAACAATTGGAGGAATAAAACTCTCTGAAATTGTGTATAAATTCTCTCAAATATCAAGTCTTTTTTTTTTTTTTTTTAATACAATGAATAAGAAAAACCTATTTATATGAAAGCCCTAAAAACCCTAAAAGGAACGAAATAGAGTCTAATATATGCTAAAAGATGTGAAAAATCTAGAGTTTTAGAGAAATAAAGAAACTGACAAAATCTGAAAATCGCGACTGAAATTATAGCCATACGGCAATAGTCATGCGGTCGCATGTCTTGTAGAACCATGCAACCGCAGAGTTCTCCAGCTTGCCTCCACACTTTGTTTCTTGATTCCAACACATTCAAGCTCGTTTCGACACTCGACCCCAACATGGAACTTGACCGTAAGCTGGATAACTTCAATATTTTGTACTTCGTTGCCTAACTAAATGATTGCATGACTTCTTCACCTCGATTCGATCTTGAACTCGTCCGTATCTTCGTCCTATCACTCATCGAACCTTCGTCCACTTGATGCCTTTTCCCGGTGACATCATATTTAATCCTCCATCAACGCACAATTCTTGTAATGAGTAGCACATTTTAAGTTATTGCTGCATGCCTTGTTTGATCAACATATGAACAGCAAATTATTCATTTTCTTCAATCAATATCTTTGAGACTCACCTTAACTTGAAGATGTTTAATTCCCAGTTTCTGTTGAATGCTGATAATCCTAAAATTATTACATTTGCTTGCTTTGCATGGTGAGATCCCTTCATAATGAAAAGTACCAAAACCATTCTGATACCAACCAAATATCTACATATCTCAAATTGGTACATTTTAGATTTTGAGAAGTCTCAAAACTTGTATCATGGTCATGGATCCCATCGTGTAATGAGGCACATGCATCTTGCCTAGGAACAATAATATACATGTATAGCTCACAAGAAACTAGTACGTATATAAACATCTCTTCTTGTTTCAACACCAAAAGCAAAAAACATATTCATTATACAGAAACATTGTATACAATAAAGCTGAAGAAGATTAGGAAAACAAGTAATATTTCTAATTCACTGTGCATCACTTAAATTGATGAGTTTGAGATCTCCCTTGTAACAGGGAAAGTTGACTTCTCAAAATCAGGGACCAGAAGAGGCTCTAAGGAATCTACTATGTCTCTCATTAGTGGTCTTGCCTTTGGATTTCGATTTAAACAATGGTAAGCAAGCATGGCAGCCTTTTGAACTCCTTTTATGGGATAATCACCTTCTAATCTTGGGTCTACAATATCAAGTAATTTCTTCTTTTCTTTCATGAGAGGGATAGCCCAATCTGTAAGATTCTGTTCGCGGGCTCGTCTGGATTTATCCAGAGATTTTCTTCCTGTCAGAAGCTCAAGTAGAACCACACCAAAGCTATATACATCACTTCTAGGACTCAAATGACCTATGCAATTGAGAGTTTTATAAGATGAGTTGAGTAGCATATGGTACTAAGCATATCTTGACCTCTTATATCAGCATACATTTCAAACTAATTGTCTGCTAGTGATATACATAAATACCTGTCATAATATATTCTGGTGCAGCATATCCATAGGTTCCCATTATGCGAGTAGACACATGAGATTTGTCCCCAACTGGTCCATCCTTAGCTAGACCAAAATCAGAGAGTTTTGCATTGTAGTGCTGTTTACAGAGTGCATGTTACAAACACAACCTTAGCATGAGCCAATAAGATGAGTTAATTTAAACTGATTGATTATTGAAGCACCTAAATTCTATACTTCTGCCAATCTTTAAATTTCATCATTACTATCAGAAGCATGTATACAGCAGAGGCACTATGTGAATCAAAATTTCAAAGTATGTGAATCAAAATTTCATTTACTTTGAACTAGCTTATTTAGAAACGTTTTCATGGAAAAGAAGAAAATGAGACTGTTTTTATGCTGCTGAACCCCAATGAGGAAGTTGGTGCTTTCAGTTGAAAAGCATGACTTCATGAACAAAAGACTCCATGATGTCTTTCTAAACCAGGTTATTACCTGTCCATGCACGAGAGTATTTCAGAGTGGCTTCATCATTTAGCATAATCTATGACTTTTTTTTCTATTTTTACATTCTCATCTACACGCAGTTCTGTTGAAATTAACTAACCGGTCCATTTCAAAAACATAACTAAAAAATAGAGGCTTTTCAACAACAAACCTGGTCCAGTAAAATGTTAGAAGTCTTGAAATCCCGGTAGATAACAGGTTTCTCAGCTTCATGCAGAAAAGCAAGTCCTTTTGCTGCTCCAAATGCTATCTTCATTCTGATAGACCATGGAAGGGGAAGCAAGACTCCTGCAAGAAGCATCTAAGCATGGATAATACTTGGAAAAAGAAACAAGAATAGGAGGCTGGTTAGGAAATTCGAAAGATCTATAACGGACGCTTACCAATTTAAAATACATTAGACCAAAAAATTTAATGAAAAAGAAAAATATTTAATCAAATTACCATGTTTGATAGTTCTCGAAATAACACATCACACGCCTCTCCCAAAATATAACATATAGACCATATTAAATAGTCTGAGGACTTTATTTTGAAATTGCAATAGAGTCTGCTAACGAGGTACATTACATGCCTCTCAAATATTCTCGAGTACTCTGGATGTTGGTGTGTTGCCTCTCTTCCAGAATAAAGGATAAGAAACAATGGTTCCCTAAAAGCTGTCCCAAAGTTCAAGTATAAAAAGAACAGCAAATACAAAGCTCATCCTTTTTACTGGTGGGGTGCTCTTGGGAATTTGTAACGGACGTTTAGACAAATATTAACCAAGATATTTGTCTAATTTCCTTATTTCAATATTGCTCTTTTATTTCCAGTAAAGATTGGCCTTGTAATTTGCTTTTCCATATTGCTAGTTTATTTCCAATAAAGATTGGCCTTGTAATTTGCTTTTCCATAAAGGGATATTTTGTAATGGCTATTTATTAGCAAGAGAACGTGAATGAAAGTATCTCATGAATTTGTCTTCAACCTTGTGTTGATTTGGGAGTTTGTTGGTTTACTCGAATTAACCAATACAAGGAGGCCTAGGACCCCTCGAAGTGTCCCACCATATCACCATCATAGGTTGCCGACGTAAGGACGAACCTTGGTCCTTATCCATCAATCGACCCATTACTAAATCCATATCCCAAACACGTAACATAATTGAAAGTATAACTTTTATGATCTGGGGGGCTCACTGAAATTAGCATTATGTCAAAGTAGTAGTATTATGATGTAAAGTACGTGTCAGTTTCGGTCATGACCCTATTGAGTCATGGACAGTCCCGGAAAATCATAAACCTGCATCATAACATGGTTTAATGGAGAATGATGTCACAGAGGTAATATTAAACACAAAAGATATACATGGCGTAGGCTCACAATGACACTGCACGTTCTTACCTGCCTATCTTAAAGGGAATCTTTCATAGTTACTTCAAATAAATTAATCAATACTTTAAACTGAAATACATCTCGGTTTAACCTTGTGAAGTGAACAATATGTCAATACTTACTTGAAAATAGATTGTTTTCAACGCTCCCTCGAGACATATACTCATATATTAGAACACGATGTTCATCTTCACAGCAATATCCAATCAATTTCACTAAATTTGGATGAGAAAGCTGTCCCAAAAAGATTACCTCAGCCTAAAAAACCACAAAAAAAACCCAGAAGAAAGGATCAAGAAATCTATTAGGATGAAGAAAGTGCAAGCATGTCAAAGTGAACATTCCACCATTTACCAGCCATTCCCTGTGACCTTGATGACTGTTATCTCCATCATGAACCTTGACAGCAACCGTATTTGACTGGATCCCTTCTCTTAAATCTTCGGAAATGTGCCCTTTATATACATTTCCAAATCCTCCTCCACCTAACATGTAATCTTGTCTGAAGTTTCCCGTGATGGCCTTTAGCTCATCAAACGTAAAAGCAATCAGTGGATTAGCTGCCGTACTACGACGCAGGTGTTCCACTTCCTCAGGATTTGATGGTAGCTTAGTGTCATCTTTCCTTGCCTTTTCTGATGGACTTTGATCCTTCGGAGACTCTAAACAGGATGATGTAAATTATTACAAAAATAATGATAAATATAAAATACTGCACATGGAAAAGTTTAGATCAACTCATCTATGAGATTACACTAGCGTGGGAGATCATGTGCCAAAAATACACACTTATTCTGTGTAAAAGTAGAAAGTAAGTATTACATTTTTTTGGAGACTCCCCAATTTGATATTTTGATGTTTATAGTCTTGTTAGAAATTTTACATATAAATAGGACTAGTAATGTCATAAACTTGTATAATTTTGATCTGTTTTGCGACCTCCATTGATATTGAATTTGTTCTATCTATACATCTATCCAAATTCCAAGTTCTTCTTCTTCTCTCGTTCTCACTCTCTCGTTAGTGTTCTACATCACTTACATTTACATGAAAACAGCCACATTCTACTACTACAGCCAAACTAATCATCAATATGAACTAGTGCCAAGTGGAAACCAAATATTAAGGGTGAAAAGAGATTAATTCCTACTCTTAAGTCAATTGTTTACTATGATAAAAAAAGAAGTCTGCATCGAACATATTAAAGTTTGTCCTTTGCTTTCCCAATTAGGTGGCAAAACCAAATTTCAGAGGCTATGTTATCCCTTAAAAAATCCTAATTAGGTCCCGCAAAGGGGATAACAACATAACACTTACAAACTTATTTAGCCCTGTTTGACCCCATTTTTTAGGACTCATTTTTAACTAAACATTTCATGAAATTGACAATTTTTATTAATTACATATATCATCAAGTTTTATCGAAATTTACTTAAAATCTGAATTTTAGCAGAACAAAACTGAGACTTAGTTTCACACACAGAAAGATTCATGAATACTATAGGATTCCACCTTCAGATCTTCAAGTTGTAGATAAATAAATTCTTTACATGAGAGAATATCCAAAAAAAAAAAAAAAAAACTTATATGTAAAAGCAACATAATCTAAATTAATAGCCCAAGCCCTTATAGTTTCGATTGGAGATATTTTGCCCCTTTTTGGTTCCTCCTCTTTCCACATTTTTGACTAAATATTATATCAACTTTTATCAAAATCTACTAAAAAATTGATTTTTATCAAAACCAAACAGAGGATTAATCCCTTAACAGAATCTAGTTGTTGAAACATCAGCAACATCCAGAAGCAAGAACTGAGGAAGAAAACTCACCGAACTTTGCATTGGATGATACTCTGTATATTGAAGGTTCCCATCTACACCAGCAATTCCCCATTATGCAGAAACAAACAAGAGAGCAATCAAATAGTCTACTTTCTCAATAACTACGACAACCCATCACACAATTATCTCGTAAACTATACTCTAAAACAAAACAAAATAGAAAGTTAACACACCACCCCCACCCACTCCTTCACCCAAAAGATAGTAAGAAAAAAAATGTGGACAAAAAAGAAAAGTGAACACTCTCAATGTGAAATGAGTTTTAGGAGTCGGATGTTTTTGAGTGTTTGCAAATGAAACGTGGTCTCTTGGCAATGATGGGATGCACTAGTATAGTGGTGGGTTTTGTTTGGCAGAGTATTTTGTTTTGTAATTGATTCTTTTCGTGCGCTTTATTTTCAATTTTCTGTAATTGGACACCCGGGCGCCTTTTAAGCCCTGCCAATCCTTTTCTATCATTCTCCCAATCCCTTTTTTATTAGGAAAATTCCTTAACTACATGTTTTCTTTCACAAATTTTTTACAGGTTTTCAAATTGTATCTCACATAACATGGTCCTACATAACTAAAATATTACCAAAAATCTCCCCCCACCCCACCTATAATGTGAGTTGTCGGGCAAGTATAGAGATTTAAATCCCTGTACTTGTAGCTGGTTCTTTTTAATATGCGCAGTTTACATTTGCCTAAGCCACTGCGCTTCTAGTTGTAGAGCTCGAACAAATATTCAGAATTTCTAAAGAAATCCAGTTTAAATCCACCCAACCCCATGTGGCTCCGACATTGCACGCACCCCCCATTGTAAATGTAAATATTGGTACAACCTGAGGGGGTGTTCGATCTTGTTTAAAATTCAATTAAAATTGAAAATAAACTGTTATTGGATCTCACTCGTCTAATAAAAGTCAACAATAACAACTAATTTTTCAATTTTGATCCGATTTTAATCTCTACCGAACACGCCCTTAATTGCCTAATATACAACCACACTACCTACCCGCATCCAATATAGACTTACTTCTAGAATATATACTCTATATATATCTAAGAGGATGTTTGGTGTATATTAAAATTAGAATTTTTAGTAGATTGTGATAGAAGTTTTTGAAACTTGTGGTAGAAAAATTGTGGAGCTATGAAAAATGTGGTTAATATTGATTATTTGACTTTGACTTGGATTAAAATTCGGACCAAACAGGGGCTAACTTTAGTTGTCACTATCTGCTATCTCTATATATCACTAGGACGGTGTTAGGGAATTCCTAAATATAGTCATTTTCATTTATTTTATTTTCGTATAATATTTTTGGTTGTATACGTGTATACAACAATTTAACCAAAATAACACAGAATGGTCATTTTTATATCTTGATGGGAGTTGATCAACTTCTTGCGGACGGAAAAGAATATGCTCAACAAAATACGCATTACAATAAGCAGCTAAGAGCGTGATGAAGGGGAATTAGTACATTACTTTTTGACTATAAGAAGTTTATAATGAAAAGATCACTGTTACAAATATTAGTCAATTAGGTGCCAACAATTTTAAGTGGCTGTAACCAAAATGGATAGTGGGATACAAAGACTAGTGCTTGGGCAGCTATTTTTGGTTTTCGTACTATACTTAGATATTGAACCTACCTGCAGTTGTTAGTTTGAAGTCGATCAATAATGATTATTTGTAATCAAATTACTTTCACTATGCTTCAGAATAAGTATTTTACTAAAATATATTAACTCAATATTCAGTCAATCACCTTAGAAAATATAACGGTGAAAGTGAACAGTTTACTTGAACCACTCTTAGATGATTTGTGAAGAATACTATTTCTCTTTTAGTGCCCGTGGAGATATCTTAATCCAACAATTCATTGATGGTAGCCTTATAATGTCTTCCATACATTGGCTCTCTCTCTCTCTCTCTCACACAACACACACACACACGGGATTTTTTAATCCTTCGACTTATCCCAATATTGAGATATAAACTGAGAGATATGGTGGAAGCTGAGCTCAGAGTATAAGCTTCATATTCTAATTCATCTGACAAGTGTTTGGAACTACTTTAGGATACAATTGGAGGAATTTATGTGGCAGAAATGTTTGTGGTCATGAAAACTGCTAAAGAAACACAGCAATTCAAGCAATCATGACGAGTATTGTTCATCGCTAACACATACAATTAGTAGAGAAAACAGATAGAGCAATTGCTATTTGAAGGGAATACAATTAATACTCCCTTCTTCCTAATAAAATTGGCAATCAATCATTTGTTCATGACCTGCATCTAATGGCTAAGGCAGCACTTTAGTAAAAACAAATAATTTAACTTGTACAGTTTAGGTTCATGTTTGGCAGTTCAAGCATGCTTCAATATTATCCAGCTTTTCAACTTTACGATCTGTTGAATGTTGTATGCCAATTCATTAAAGGGTAACTGAGGTCATTGTACATAGTGTTCGACAACAGTTAGAACAATAATACGCATTCCTCTGCTGGTTACTAACATAGCCAACACATAGATGCTCGACTGAGTCTTTCAGGAAATTTGAGCACAAAATGATTCTTAAAATCAAGCCAGACAGCACAGTTTCTTCAGTTCACCAAATGTATCAGCATTAAATCCCTTACTAGTCTTTTTATAAATTTTAAAGCATAATCAATTATATGTTTTTCTCCAATACTTATTATTGGCTCTCAGATTGGTGCATAGTTTGAAAACTACACGATTCTCTACATCTATCTATTTAAAAAAAAAAAAAAAAAAAAAAAAAAGGAAAGAAAGAAAGAAGCTTAGATATGGTTATAATTTCTGAAATCTTCCTCAATTTACTTATTGCATTAAAGTTGAGCTCTACATTCTACCTTCTACATACATGAGCTTAACTTGAGTGCAAATAGATGAACCTTAAGGTTTCAGTCAAAATTATTGCTCAAATACAACCAAACTCATAGCACTACTGTAATCAAATCCAAATTAGATCATGATGCTTAATCATAGACTGCCATGACAGAAATTCACAGAGCATGTTCTCAATGTTCACTTGCAAGTTTAATGATGTGAATTTCATCTTGGAAGGTGAAATCAGCGTGCCGTGCAAGCCTAAACCTTTCATCATAATCTGCAATCAATACAATGGCTTATTTTACTCGATGTTGGGAAAAATCTAGCTAACTAGGTAATGATTTCTTTTGGTACGCAAACCTCTAATGAACATACAAGTATATTTTGTTCAAAAAACTTGTCCTATATCTGCTATTTATCTAACATAAATGCATTCCTTCATCTGTTAGAGGTGTAGTTCTGTTGGAATACATATTTTATGATTGCTAGAACGAATAATTTTCCAGTAATTCCCATAATTGAATATAAAATAGAAAGAAATTTTTATGGCTATGCATTCATTGAAGTCTTGTTTAGCAAATTCAACAAGAAGCTTGTGTAGCTTAGGACCTCTTGCACTAGGGATTCATACTCCGCTTACTAAATGTGTTTGGGCTGGCTAATGCTGGACAATTCTCATGAGTGAAGTCTATACCTATTGATAGAGTTGACAAGTATTTGATGGCAGATATTGAAGTCACAAAATTGCAAGGCCCTAAACTACAGTATATGCTGTTTCTAGATGTGCTCATTATGCTAGAGTGAAATTTCTATCTGATGCTCTTGATTTTGGCTGTTTTTCATTTATTTATCGAATATTCAGTGTTAAGTACCACTGAACAAAGATGAAAGAGGTTCCGTCAAATATCTTAAAATTTGTAGTACTCCGAATGCAGTTTCAATTTTTTTTTACCTTCTTTACATGTTCCATAACTGTTCTGGCTGTTGAATTAATGCTTTTATTCAGAAAGTAAAATATTTATCTCTCACTTAGAGAAGAAAATCATTAACCTGAAGATATGTTTCCTTCCAACAAAATTGCCTATTGTCACTGATTATTAATAAGATAATACAGTATTGCATTAATTTGCATAATCAAAATAATCAGCAACAGATGGCTAAAAAGGTTTTTGTGCCATTCTTTCTTGTGATGAATGATGACAGTCACATGTGCTTCTCTTTAGGGTATTCATAGTCTTATGGTTTAGCTTGATAAAGGTTGTTTTTTTTTTCCAGGTGTTTTTCACTTAGAATAGACCGGTATGTTACAAGACATATTAGTATAAGTAGAAAATGAGAGAGACGGGCAAAAATATTTTCCCCTCTACCAACTTGGAAGTAAAAAATACTGGAGGTTTGTCAGTTTTCCTGCAGCATTAAAATCCTTTTAATGCAAGCGTTACAAAACCGTTCTTTCTCATGACAACCCTCTTTACGTAGGAGTCAAAAGTCAACCCTTTGCTTGCTATTTAATCCCAACCTTCCATGTGGTTTTTCATTGAGGCAATGGCTAATGTTTTACAGCATTTTTGGGGCCTGTCCCTCTTACTTTCACTTTATTTAATTCACTCAAAATCCACTTCCCATGTAACTTCATTACCTAAAGTGCTTCAGCTATTTTGGTCCCCTCTAGTAATGATCAATATCATCTTATTTTTTCTTTTGATTCATGTTCCTCGCAGGTTTACATTGTCTATTTTGGGCACAACCAAAACCGAGATCATCTTCTTACATATCAATATCATGTTGAGCTTCTCTCTAGTGTCTTCGAAAGGTGTCATCTACCACTCACATTTCTTTTGAAGCTCCACATTAGTACCATGCCTTTGCTTGATTTCCAAATTAAAGCATGGAATCTGACATATTTTTCTTAAATTTAATTATTTATGTAGCAAAGAAGATGCAAAGCAAGCCATGCTCTACAGCTACAAGCATAGTTTCTCGGGTTTCGCTGCAACTCTTAATTCCAGCCAAGCAACCATCTTAGCTAGTAACGAGTTTATTAACTCTTAATTTCTCTCTATAACAATGCTCCTACATAAAAAATACAGTACATATTTATAACCTTAATTATGGAGATTTTATCAACTAGCAACGAAATGAAGCGAAAAAATTAAATGCAGATATAAAGGGAGTGATATCGGTGTTTAGGAGCAAGACAGTCCAGTTGGACACCACAAGAAGCTGGGATTTTATGGGTCTTTCAGTGGACTACAGCCAAGGAACTCCATCGCAGCTAGCTTATGGTGACAACATAGTTGTTGGAGTCTTTGACACAGGTATCTCCTCCTGTCACGTGACCTAATGCAGTAATGTAGTAAGCTGTAACATTCCAATAGCCAAAACAAGGGGAAATTTTCGATTTCAATACACAATTTATTATGTAAAGCTGCATGTGTTTCACAATTTAATCAAAATGATCAATGCACAATTAGTAAGGAAAATTTCTAGTTACAAGAACCAGTATCTTGATTCGGGGACTTACAAGTATATATTAGCAGAATGGCCTTCACGTGCATGGACTATCCTGCAATGGCTGTATTTTAGAAATTAATTTCTTTCTTTTAAATGGCAAGGTATCTGGCCAGAGTCTGCTAGTTTTAAAGAGGAACCTGGCATTGGACCTGTGCCTAATATCTGGAAGGGCAAATGCATGCCTGGAGAGAAATTCAATCCAGAAAAGCACTGTAACAGGAAGCTGATTGGAGCCCGTTATTACCTGGCAGGGTTCGAGAGACAATATGGACCGTTAAACAAAACAGGAAACCCAGAATATCGATCCGCTCGCGATTCCCTTGGTCATGGAACTCACACAGCTTCCACGGCTGTGGGTTCGTGGGCTAAGGATGCAAGTTTATTTGGTTTCGCTCAGGGCATTGCACGGGGAGGATCCCCCAGGGCCCGTCTAGCTGTGTACAAAATATGCTGGAACAGAAATTTTGACGGAAGGTGCACTGAAGAAGACATATTAGCAGCTTTTGATGAGGCACTGCATGATGGAGTGCACATCATATCGGCTTCTTTTGGTCCAAGGCCACCATTGTTGCCATTTTTTAAGTCCAGTTCCGGTATTGGTTCGTTTCATGCCATGCAATTGGGTGTTCCTGTTGTATTTTCGGCAGGTAACAACGGCCCCGATCCATCTCTTGTCGGAAATGTGAATCCATGGAGCATCTGTGTAGCCGCCTCCACTATTGACAGACATTTTCCGACCAAGATAATGTTGGATGACATCATCTCTTTCATGGTAATTTACCAAGTTAATTTTGTTTTTAAGCCGACTTTCATTACAATGTAACGCTGCAAACCACAGGCAAGATGAAAAGAGGAATACAAGTCTTGTTGGTTGGGAAAAAATAGCAAAAGAAGCAAGTAAATTTATACTACATAATTACAAGCACTTAATCAGACATATATACCTATGTCATTTATCATCGTGTGTTTTTAAGTCGTAGTTATTTTATTATTATAATCAAAGAGTAATCATCATACACACGGTTAATTGTTAGTCAACTCTACTTCAAGTTTATTTCAACACGGGGCCGTCAAACATGCATATCTAGCTGATTTCATTTCGAAATTTCACGCCCATTTTCAATTAATAAAATATTTCCATTTTGCTATATGATAATGTCTTCATGACTAGATGCATGATCGTGTGATATTAGGTGACTAACATTGTTTAAACCCAACTAATTTGGGATAAATTTTATAGATCATATAAATATTTGACATTTTAGACAATCATATGGCCTTTATTAATATTGACCATTGTATTCTACAGGATAATGATACATTTTAATAATTACTCATTAGTAATTATTAATTAACTCATTGTTTGTCTTCCATTTATATTAATTTGCAGGGTGAAGGTTTGATAGCCAAAAAAGTAACAGGAAAACTGGCAGCAGCTAAGAGTTACTTTTATGGAGGGTTGGTGGCTTCTCCCCCTTCTTCTTCAATTAATTTTTTTGTATGTTAATTATAAGACGTATTCATATCAATCGAGGTGGGTTCAGGGTTTGCCACTCGGAGAATTTGAGGAACAAGTCGGCCGCAGGTAAGGTAATTTTGTGCTTCTCTGGACAGGTGATGAGCGAAGATGCAGAGGTAGCTGTAAGACGAGCCAATGCAGTGGGGTTGATATTTGTTGAGCCATTGACTAGGCCAATTGCTGCAGCTAGCATCATTCCTGTTGTACGCATTGATTTTATCCAAGGGACTCAAATTGACCACTATCTTGCTCTATCAGTCAAGTCAGTACTTCATCGGCAAACAATTTAAAATCTCTTTGGTTAACTTATTGTCAATAGAAGTCTAACATGAGTGGCCTACGTGCAACTTGAAGACTTCCTATTGTAGAGATATTACCAAGTGCAACCGCCATCAGAAGTCCACCAGCGCCAATAGTTTCAGATTTTTCTTCTAGAGGACCAAGCTCTATTTCCCCTGATTTTCTCAAGGTACCCTGAAATTAGTGGTATTATATTTTTAAAAAGGTAGTGTTTGTCTTTCACAAAATCTTCGTCTAATCTAACTTATTCATGAACACATGTGAAACTTATAGCCAGACATAAGTGCGCCGGGGATCAACATATTAGCAGCATGGCCTCCCAACATTTCTCCCACTGTTTTTTCAACAGACACACGGTCCGTGGTTTGGAATTTTCAATCAGGGACATCAATGTCGTGCCCTCATGTAACTGGTATTATTGCCATTGTCAAATCTGCACATCCAGACTGGTCTCCTGCTGCAATTAGATCTGCTCTGATCACTACTGGTAAATAATTCGATAAAAAGAGAACAATTCCGCAAATGGAAATTTCTTGACTAATTTCTTGGCTTTATGTTGTTCACTGTAGCATACCAAACAGACATAACCGGTGACACTATACAAGTTGGAGCATCAACAAAGGCTAGCAATCCATTTGACATTGGTGCCGGACATGTAAACCCATTGAAAGCAATTGATCCAGGACTAATCTATGACATGAACACCAGAGACTACATTATATTTCTCTGTAATAGTGGTTATACAGAGGATCAGATTAAAGCTATGGTTATCTGCCCATTTAGTACATGTGCCAGCTGCCCAGAAAAATATGAACCAAATACCAACATAAATTACCCATCCATAAGTGTACCCAATCTCCAGTGGGGAACAACGATCAAAAGGACTGTTCAGAATGTTGGACATAAGAAGACAGCCATATACTTTGCGAGAACTGTAAATCCCAATGGGGTGGAGGTTGAGGTTTGGCCAAGAATCTTGATATTCTCACCTTTCAAGGAAGAAAATACGTACTTCGTTACCTTTAAACCGGTGAAGGCATCTCGAGGGCGATATGATTTTGGTTCTATAACATGGTCTGATGGTTTTCATTATGTTAAAAGTCCTCTGGTTGTTCAGCTCAACACTGTTGCTACTACCGCTCCAGAGGTTGAGGCTTTCTGATACTACACCAAAATATTTATCAACATTTTTCGCTAACAAATAAATTTTCATCTGATCTGGATTTGAGGCAAGCTTTGAGGATAAACTCTAGCCTTTTCCTTTTTTATTGACTTTAATAAAGTACTAAAAATCATTTTAGAGTCCGTTCATGTTATAAGTTCTTTCTAAGAATTTCGCTTTCAAAGAGTTCTTTTCAAACAGATTAATCCATCCCCAAGTAATGGGAATATGCTTATCATGTAAGCATAATAAACGATTCTATGATGCGGAATAAATACTTTATAACTGAATCGTAAATTCTTAATGCCAAGAAAAGAATACCTCCAGCCATTGATGTTCCTCACGGTGTTGCTACGCTTTCTCAGTGATGGTCGACACTTCCAAACTCTACTCACTCTATTAGATGGTGTAAAACTGAAGGGGATTAAGAGTGATTGAGTCCGGGGACCAAATATAGTATTTATAGCCAAAATTGCCAAAACTTCCATCAAGTTTCGGCGGTTACGTTCCCACGTTTTACAGTTTATCAGCAGTTCCAAACAGAGTGGATCATGGGGCAGTTTCATATGAATGTAGTGGACCACTTTAGGTGAGAAACGGTCAACATTCTCCCACTTGGTCCACACTTCTTATCTTATGTTTCATCTTAAACCCATCGATAATCTGTATTTAAGTAATAAATATATGAATCATGGCGATAGGAAAGTCTAAATTAATCTGACCCTATTGAAAAGATAAAGGAGAGGAAGAAGGCTACAGACGAATTGCTCTGTATATTGATTTCTTCTTCTTAATTTACAATGTATAAAGCTCCATATTTATAGTATTTACATGTATGAAGGGAGATCTGATTCTCTAACAAATTCAACAGAAAATCCCTAACAGAAATCCAGCTCATGTATTCTAGAATCATCCTTTTTGTTGCTGGCATTTTGCTGAGCTGACTGGAATGCTGTGGTGGCAGCTGCTGTGATGATTCTAACAGCCCCCGCAAGATGGAGAGTGGATGTCAGTGACTCCCATCTTGAGCAAGAAAGAATAGAACAAAGAAGAGTGAAGTGCTTTGGTAAAAATGTCAGCCAGTTGGGAGTGTGATGGCGTGTATGCAGTGGCGATCAGACCTTCCTGAATTTTATCCCGAATTAGATGACAATCTAATTCAATGTGTTTGGTCCTCTCATGGAAAACGGGGTTGGATGCAATATGTAGAGCAGATTTGCTATCACAATGAAGGGCAGCTGGTTGAGGATGTAGAATTGTGAGATCATTAAGTAAGTATTTCAACCAAACAAGCTCACAAGAGGCAGCAGCCATAGATCTATATTCGGCTTCAGCAGAGCTTCGAGAAACTGTGGTTTGCTTCTTGCATTTCCATGAGATAAGTGATTTTCCAAGGAAGATGCAATAGCCAGTAGTTGATCTTCGTGTGTCAGGGCAGGAAGCCCAATCCGAGTCACAGTATGATGTAAGTTGGTAAGTAGAGGATGAGGGAAAAAATAATCCTTGGCCAGGGGACCTTTTCACATAATGCAGAATTTTGTAAGCTGCCTGAAGGTGAGGAACACGAGGTTGACTCATGTATTGGCTGAGCAGATTAACTGAGAAAGATAAATCAGGCCGTGTGATAGTCAAGTAGAGAAGTCTGCCAATGAGTCTTCTGAATTCAGAGGGATCAGGTAGCAGCTTGCCTTCATCTTTACTTAACTTGAGATTTGGATCCATAGGAATTAAACTGGGCTTGCAGCCAAGTAAACTGGCATCATGCAAAATGTCTAGGGCATATTTTCTTTGGCAAAGTTGGATGCCACTGGAGTTTCGGGCTATTTCCAAGCCAAGAAAGTACTTGAGAGTACCAAGATCTTTTATCTTGAATTGTGAAGCCAGAAATGTTTTGAGAGCAGAAATACCATGATGATCATTTGATGCCACAATGATATCATCGACATAAACAAGCAATGCTATGAAAGAGTGGTCAGATTTTTTTGTAAAAAGGCTATAGTCAGCCCGGGACTGAGTAAAACCAAAATGGAGTAAGGAAGTGGAGAATTTCGCATACCATTGTCGAGAGGCCTGTTTAAGGCCGTATAAGCTCTTTCTTAACTTGCAAACTTTATTTTGTCCTTGAACAACATATCCAGGGGGTATTTTCATAAAGACCTCTTCATCCAACTCGCCATGTAGAAAGGCGTTATTAACATCAAATTGTTGGAGGAACCAGCCTTTGATGGCAGAAACAGCTAGTAAAGTTTTGACAGTTACAAGTTTGGCAACGGGAGAAAAAGTTTCATGGTAATCAAGCCCCTCTTCTTGTGTGTAACCTTTGGCAACTAAACGGGCCTTGTGTCTCTCAATTGTCCCATCTGAATTGTATTTGATTTTGTAAACCCATTTAGAGCCAATAGCTTTCTTACCGACTGGCAGATTAATGATATCCCATGTGTTATTCAGTTCTAAAGCAGCAATCTCATTGTCCATGGCTTTGCGCCAGTCTAAGTTCTTCACAGCTTGTGCATAAGAATGTGGTTCAGTATGATTAAGGATAGAAGTAGCAAAAGCAGCATGTGTAGGTGATAATTTGGCAAGAGATAAAACAGAAGATAATGGATAGAGAGGAGTGTTGAGGGCAGTACCTGTTACCTTGGAGCTTGATGGAGAAGCAGTAGGCACAATGACCTGTTGACAGTAGTAATCCTGAAGGTAGGATGGAGGTTTCTTTGATCTGTGTGATCTGCGAGGAGGGGACTGAGTTTGTGAAGGGGTCTGTTCAGAAGAGGAGTCTGAGTGTGAGCTGGGAGAATGAAAATTGTTAGAAGAAAAGGTGTTAGGAGGAGTTGTAGAAGGAGAAGCTGAAGTGGGGGAAGGAAAGGGAGGAGAGATATTTTGTGAAATGAAGTCAGCTTGGAGTGAAGGGATAGTATTTACTGGGATAGGAGGTGGAAAAGAAGCTGGTGAGGGTGGTAGTGAAGTGGAGGGGATGGTGGTATTTCTATAGGGAAAAATTTCTTCATAGAAGGTGACATCGCGGGAGTGAAAGATGGACTTAGTGTCCAAGTCAAGTAGCTTGTAGCCTTTAATGCCAAAGGGGTAGCCAAGTAGGATGCACCTTCTTGCTCGAGAATCAAATTTGTGCCTATTTTGTTTTAATGTAGACGCATAACATAGGCATCCGAATGTTCTCAAATGAGTGTAAGTTGGTTTGGCTTGAAAAAGGAGCTCGTAGGGAGTTTGATTTTGTAAATTGGGAGATGGTGTTCTGTTAATGAGATAAGTGGTTGTTAAAATACAATCACCCCAAAAAGAGAGGGGAACATTAGATTGGAATTTTAAGGCACGAGCGACGTTTAAAATGTGTTGGTGTTTCCGTTCGACAACGCCATTTTGTTGGGGGGTCTCAACGCAACTCTTATGATGAATGATACCCTTTTGTAAATAGAAATTTGTCATTGCAAATTCATTGCCATTATCAGATCGAATGACTTTAATTTTTGTGTGGAATTGTGTTTCAACGAGAGAACAAAATGATTGGAGAATTGCTCTAGTTTGGGATTTATTGTTCATTAGATAAACCCATGTNAGAAATTTGTCATTGCAAATTCATTGCCATTATCAGATCGAATGACTTTAATTTTTGTGTGGAATTGTGTTTCAACGAGAGAACAAAATGATTGGAGAATTGCTCTAGTTTGGGATTTATTGTTCATTAGATAAACCCATGTGGATCTTGAGAAGTCGTCAACTATGGTTAAAAAATATTTGGATCCATCATGTGCCATTTGGGAGCAAGGCCCCCATATGTCACAATGAATGAGATCAAATGGTTTCAATGCTCGATTGTTACTATTTGAAAATGGTAATCTGTGATGTTTAGAAAAATGGCAAGTGGAACAGGGAACAGTCTGATTCATTAATTTTAAGTGAGGCAAATGTTGCTGCAATAAAAGTAACCGTGAGTCAGACAAGTGACCCAATCTACAATGCCATAAATGGTGACCATTTGCAGGAGTAACTGAAGCAGAAATGGGAGAGTGATTAAAAGGTAACTGAGGCAAAATAGAAGAGAGAGCTGTGCGAGGCACTTCTGTCAACTGTAGCTGATAAAGGCCATTGTTAGCCTTACCCTTCCCAATCGTGCTCCAAGTGAAAAGGTCCTGCAAATAACATTCATTATGAAAAAAAATGATGCAACAGTTAAGGTCTCGAATTAATTTCTGGGCTGAAAGGAGATTAAAATTAAAAGATGGGATGCATAAAACATTATTGAGAGTGAGATTCTTATTGATTTGAACAATGCCCTTGTGAGTAACGGTGGCATGAGTGTCATTAGGAAATTTAACTTGAAAATTCACTTTGCTAGGCAAAGAAGTGTATATTGATGTGCAGCAGATCATGTGATCTGTAGCACCCGTGTCTATGATCCAAGGAATGTTGTGTGAAGATGCTTTGTAAGAGGCTGAGAAACGAGATGATATACCAGACATGGTGGAAGCCGGGGGAAAATTAGAGTTAACTTGAGATGTGGCAGGAGACTTTACTGGATGGGCAGCGGACTGTGTAACCTGTGACTGGAGCAAAGCAATGAGCTGTTGATATTGCTGTTTTGTAAGAGCAACCTGGGATTCCTCAGTGATCTGTTCATGGCTGGAAAGACTAACTTGATTTACTGAAGGCTCAGAACATGTGCCTCGATTGGCAAGTTTATGGCCAGGCGGATAGCCATGTAATTTGTAGCATTTATCAACATTATGACCAGAGAGATTGCAGTGAGTGCAGGTTGGCTTTTCAAGATGTGGATTGGCCTTGAAACATTTGTCCAAGGAATGGCCAGAAACCTTGCAAAAAGTGCAGAAAAGTCTTTCCCGCTTCTGAAAACCAAAATGTCTTGTGTTGTCCCTGGTGTTCGGAAAATGACTCTTGGCAGCCAAAGCAAGAGAGTTATGAAGAGTGGGAATGTGAGAGATCTGTTTATGTTTCTCTTCTTGTTGAACAAGGGCATAAACTTCACTTAAGGTGGGGGTGGGCTTGATGAGAATAATCTGGGCTTTAATGTTGGTAAAAGAATCATTGAGTCCCATAAGGAACTTCATCATCCAGTCACGCTGTTGGTTTTCAAGCACAGGTTTCATAGCACCACAAGTGCAAGATGGAATGAATTCAAAGTTGAGAAGCTCATCAAATAATCCTTTCAATTTTGAGAAATAAAGGCTGACAGAATCATCACCTTGGGTAAGGGAATGGATGGATTGCTTTAACTCAAAAATTCGTGGTCCATTATTTTGTGCAAAACGCTGCTCCAATTCAAGCCATAAGGCATAAGCTGTCTCAACATACACAACACTATTCTTAATTTCAAGAGACATAGCATTTTGGAGCCAAGTCACAACCATGTCATTGCATTCAAGCCATGGTTCTAACAGGGCATCGTTTGGGGTAGAAGGTTGGCAGAGAATGCCATTAATGAAACCGAGTTTTTTTTATTCGAAGGGAACGACGTACTGTGCGAGCCCAAGAATGATAGTTGTCAGCTGTGAGTAGGTGATTTGTAAGGAGAGTTCCAGGACCATCATTTGGGTTGAGGAAA
>CAIGRQ010288117.1:0-12810 GCA_903798375.1 Fraxinus sp. D2006-0159
TTTTGGACATACATTTGATTTTGTTTGTAATGGAGAAGAAATAAATTGATGAATGAAAGTGAAGGAGGAGGAGAAACAAGATATTTGTTATTGAATGTCGGTTTAATTAAAATTGAGAAGTCAACAAATGTGGCTATCTCACGGTAGAAAAACCCCATCTCACAAAAATAGAGTGTGAAAGCAAGAGTGCACAAATGAATAGTAAAAAACACACCCTCTCTTTTAATATAGTAGTGATTTGAGCCTCTCTTTAAGTCCTTTTTTTTTGGGAATATGTATTGTAAAAAATATTTTTTTAAAAAAAAAATATGTGATTAGAAAATAGAAAAATAAATTGAGTTCACATGTAAAATTATTTTATTAAAAAATATTTAATTAAAAATAAGAGGAAAGACGAATTTTAAATAATGTGGCTTGAATAGGGATTGGATATCTGCTAAACATTTTTACTTTTTGGTCAAGAGGGTCGTGACCAAATCTATAGGGAGTCATTCTAGTATAAAACCAATAGCATACGTGGTTAAGCTAAAGAAAAAGGTCAAAGTACTTTTTAATAACCTTTTTGTTCGAACAGTTTGACTAAAAAAAAATTATTTTTTCTTAACACAATTTTACCATTGTGTGAAACTAAGCAACTAATATTTTAATACATTTCACCAATAAAATCAAAGGAAAGTCTCAATTGGGTCACTAGTTAATTTGTTTCGATTAGATCACAAGTTCAATTGGGTGTTAAACTTCAATCTAGTTTCAAATTTCTCCAATCCATCATTCATCATCTCTCAAACTGATGACAATTACTTAATTAATTGTCATACCACAGGGATCATCCATATAATCGTTGCACGATATGCCAACTAACCGCTTCACCACATCATAAAACTATTAAAAAAATTCATTTGAATCGTATATAATCTAAAGGCATTGTCATAACCCTCATTTTACTATTTGCCTATATGATATGCCACAATGATGACTTGGAAAATTAGTTAATTTTCTTCAGTTTAGGGAACGATAATTGACGGATTATAATTCGAGGCCACATTAAAGTTTAGTAACTCAATTGAGACAAATTAAAATTAACTGATCCAAAATTAAGATTTCACTGAAAGTTCAATGACCAACGATAAAATTTCCCCATGAAATCAGTTATTTCTTTGTTGGTATTTACTCATAAATAAATGTTTAGAATCGTGCCCCTAGACATTAACATATGTTGTATTCTAGCATCGCAACTAGGAGTCAATTTTAACTAGAATCGAATTAGAACTGTCGATTTCAATTTGGATCCAAAAATTACATGAAATTAAATGGTTTCATTTCAATTCGGACCGAAACATGATTAGGAATTGCAATTTTCTTCTAAGTTTTCATTCTTTTCACTTTCACTTATTGTGTAATATTTTTTAAGTATTAATATTGTTCTTGAAAGTAGTTAAGATGATTAATATTTTTTTAGGAAAAAATAATATATATATATATATATATATATATATATATATATATTGATTCATGTAAAATTATTAAATCACAATTGCCAAAGTTTAATATAATTGCACATATGCTAATGTCCACTCATTCCTCCTAAAAATAATTATTAAATCTTAGTTTAATAAATAATAAAACAACTAAATAAAAACCATAAAATCAGAAATATTAAAAATATAAATCGTCAAGTAAAAAATTGAGTCACAGTAGTGGAAACATATCTAGCATATAGATGTCCAGCCAAAGGTTGCTCCACAAATTCATAAATATGAATAAAAATATCACACATATTTGAATGGATATGATAAGACAATAATACTGTTGGGCTGCCACCTGCTTAGTACGCCCAAAACTGATGTGTATATACAATTAAAATGATTATTGGCAATAGAGAAATCTAAAATAGAATAGAAATTTCATACAATTAAATTCATGATATTAGAGATCAAGTTGGAAAAAAAAAATCTTCACAACACTTATCAACTGAAAAGTAGTTTTCAACCGATATGAATTTTAGCATAATAAAAAATTTCGTCAAAGATCAAAGCGATTTCAGGCAAATCGATTTCTCCAAAACTCCAATGCCTAACATGAATACATTCACATACATAATCACCATCTAGACTATTCTTGAGTTTTGAAAAACTCTAGCCACAACAAATTTCTTTCGTTGACAACAGTTCTTACCTTTTCGCCCATATTTTTAGTTATAGATTTTGAGCATAAAGTAGAATGAGAAAGGTTGATTTTTATAGCTAAAGGTCTAAAATAAATAAGTTTATTACATACACTCTATAATGGTCTTAAAATAAAGTAACCATGCATCTTCCCTCTCATTTATTTAAATTAATAATTGTAAAAATAGTCATTTTTCAATCCATTTCAATTATGAATTGAATTTATTATTTTCAATAGAATTTTTTAGGAATGCAATATTATTTTTAATATGTAATATTAGATTTGAAAAAAAAAATTTAACTGTATTTAAAAATAAAATTTAGATATTGATATTAATCGATGTAATAAAATATGCCTGTTCAAGTTAATTAGATATGCGGTATTATTAAAATTTCTTTTAGTGTTATATAATAATGTTTTTATTAATTATGTACTAATAATTGTAATAATTGTGTTTAGTGGAAATTAATTGAGTTAATTTTTTTAAGTAAAAATGGTATTCAAAAGTTTTTTTCAATCTCCACTTTTAATATATTGTAGATGATTCTGATTCTTGAAATACTCGTATTCAACTCACGCCCACCCCTAATCTCAACAACGAGAAAATAATGGAGGATTTAGTAAGGCGCTTGATATATAAAATATCTTTATCCAAAGCAACTTTGTATGACCTAGTCTTTTTTCTGTCAATTCAAAAAAATATTAGAAAAATATGTTGATGAATAAAAAGAAAAATATCATTTACTTGTTGATTATAAGTCAATAATTTAGTACTCGTGACACTTTAAAATAGAGCGGTGTTATTTATCATCAATAATTATTAATATCAATTTAGGTGGTAAGATGAATGACATTAATCGTTATGTCAAAAACATATGATCCATTTAATTGAATCTAATTATTGATATAATCTAAATTAATGTTAAACAGTGTATGTCTCAAATATAATTAGTTTTTTTCTTGTTTAAGACATATTGCTGATCCTAATCTATATTTTTCAATGCATTTGTTGGGAATTTGGCAGGACATTCATGTAGCAAAAATTCATATCGGTTGAAAACTTCAATCAAACTTTGTTGAAAATGCACTTCTCACCAACCCCACCATCCACTACTAGACCTTGTTTGCTGTCTGTCAACTTAACTATACAGAATTCTTTCCTTCAAAATTATCATTTGTGTCTATATATATAGAGATAAATGCTCCATCTGCAGTTCTCAAGATCTCTTTTTTGTCAATCTGCAACACATACAGAAATTTGAAGACATGGGCAGTGTAGATGTGGAGAGAACAACAACAGGGTTGGCTGCAAAAGACCCTTCTGGGATTCTCTCACCCTATACTTACACTCTCAGGTATATCTAATTTTAAGGCAGAAAAAGAAGTTAAAATCTCGTTCCTCGTCGTCGAGTTTTGTTTAGTACTAGTTCACACCAAACATACCCTTGATCATTTTTTATTTTTTTTTGGATGAATTTTTGTAACTAATCTTGGCTTGGGGAAATGTGTTAACAGAAACACTGGCCCTGAAGATGTTTATGTGAAGGTGATAAGCTGTGGGATTTGTCATACTGATATTCACCAAGTCAAGAATGATCTTGGCATGTCCAATTACCCCATGGTTCCTGGGTAATATTCCTCTTGTTACATATTTATTTTTTCTATCATGTGAAGGTCATCCTTGTAAAGGAGGAGAGTCGAGGCATGTTGATTGGCAGCATAAATCTTTGGCAAATCGAATTAAATATTTCATTGGGTGTTCCCTGTTGGCTACGGCTAGGAATCGAATGAATTGGCGAAAAAGAATTCATGTAGCCTGCCCTAAAACTGTTTCTTTTGACAAAACCTACCGTGTTATTTTGGATTTAGATCTGTCTTTTTATTTAATAATTCATAGGTCACAAGCCTTCATGGAATTATATGTCATTATTATTATTTAAAAATCTCTAACCATTAATAATACTTATGAAGAGGCATTCATGATAGATACGATAACTACACATTCCAACCTTAATTTTTAATGTGCATCTATTGCGTGTTTGGTAGGGATGATTGGATAATCTTGTCTCATTATTTGTCGAATACTGAGTACCAAACATGCACTTAATGTTTTGTGCTGAATTGCCATCCCTATTTTTGAGCTGCTGTATAGGCATGAAGTGGTAGGAGAGGTGGTGGAGATAGGATCAGATGTAACCAAGTTCAGAGCCGGGGACGTTGTTGGAGTTGGTTGTCTGGTAGGATGCTGCGGGAACTGCCACCCGTGCAAATCGGAAATTGAGCAGTATTGCAACAAGAAGATTTGGTCGTACAACGATGTCTACACGGATGGCAATACCACACAAGGAGGCTTTGCTGGCGCCATGGTCGTTAATCAAAAGTAAGTGTCAACATGACCTCTTTATACTTGATTTATCTAACCAATATTTGAATAGGATTTTTTTGGCCTCAAGTGTTTGTTTGTTCCAGTTTTTATGTGATTTGTACTTCTTTTCAGGTTTGTTGTGAAGATTCCTGATGGTATGGACCCGGAACAGGTAGCGCCTCTACTCTGTGCCGGGGTGACAGTGTACAGCCCCCTGCACCATTTCGGCCTCAAGCAGAGTGGCCTAAGAGGGGGGATTTTGGGGCTCGGAGGGGTTGGACACATGGGAGTGAAGATAGCGAAGGCCATGGGACATCATGTCACCGTCTTTAGTTCTTCAGACAAGAAGAAAGTGGAAGCATTGGAAGACCTTGGCGCAGATGAATACCTCGTTAGCTCTGATTCCAGTCGAATGCAAGAGGTTGCTGACTCACTGGATTACATCATTGACACGATTCCAGTTTTCCATCCTCTCGAGCCTTACCTTTCTTTGTTGAAAGTTGATGGAAAATTGATATTAATGGGCGTTATCAATACTCCATTGCAGTTCATCACCCCCATGGTTATGCTTGGTGAGTTTCAAAATTTTCATCTATATGTCTTATCATTATTCAAACACTGTATAGTTCACTTTAACAAACAAGCCGTTAAGAAAGATGAAGTACAACATCGCCTGGTCATCCGAGGGGAGGCACTTTTTCTATCGAAGCATATCTAAATTCTAGTTCTCTCACTAGAATGAATGAGATTTTAACTTTTATTTTTCCTTATTCTTAAAACTCGTGGGGCTGCTTACCAGTATCCAAAATGTTTAATTACGATAATGAATGCAGGAAGGAAGACGATCACTGGAAGCTTTATAGGGAGCATCAAGGAGACTGAAGAAATGCTAGAATTCTGCAAGGAGAAGGGCGTTACTTCAACTATTGAGGTGGTTAAATTAGACTACATAAACACCGCGTTTGAGAGGTTGGAAAAGAATGACGTTAGGTACAGATTTGTCGTCGATGTTGCTGGCAGCAAACTTGACTAATAAAAACACAGAATGGATGGAAACTTACATATTTAAGTTCTGTTTTTCTTAAAGACTTGCGTACACTAAGCAAAATTGAGAGTGGTGATGTGTTATGTTTTTTCTTTGAAGACAATGAAATTTGGGTTTTGTTCATTTCTTGGATACTATAATCAATACATGTATTATGTACACTAAGCATTCATTTTATTTTACCCCTATTTGGTGCACATTTTGAGTCCAAAAATGCATTTTTTTTGTTTGATGTAACGGGGAATATGTGGTTGAAAAAGAGGGAAAAGTTATTGATGTGATATAAAATATTATTTTATTGAATAATGTGTGGTTGAAAATGAGTAGAAAAATGAGAATGAAAAAAATAATATAGCTCAAATAAATTTCATCAACTTTGTAGCACACATTATATCAACGTTTTTTAAAACCTGCTAAAACTTTTATCAAAAACTTTCTCGCATAACCCTTGATGTTTTAGCTTTTTTTCCCCCTCTGTTAGGGGTTGAATTAAGTAATATTTACACAAGAATTAAGCAAAAGAAGGTATCAACTCTGTTTCAGGTCCAACCACCCACAGGCCACAACCATTACCACACCCCAATAAACTTTCTTGTCATAGGGCTACCAACTTTGCATAATCACTTTCGACAGGCATGCCTATCAACAATAATAAAGTTATCCTGAAGAATTTGTTCGTAAGCGAGAAGTGGATGGTCCCTTATCATGACTTTCGATAATCAATCCGCGTCCACAAGAGTGACCTTCCATGGCCCAGTTGACGAATGAAAGAAAAGATTGATGAAGTTTTGATGATAAAACCGAAGTGACAACTCTGGATCAACTAAAGAGATTTGTGATAAGAGTAATTGTGTTTAACTGCTGGAATTTTAGTAAAGAAAAGCTTATGTTTTGCTGAAAATTTGCTTAGAAAGATTTTACAAAGATATTATTCAGCTTGCCCCTTCTTTTTAGGCTTTTGCTTCCTTGCCTTACGACAGGAGCTCACCACCCGCAATCTTGTCAAGCTACAATACCCATCCTCTATATGTTTGTCACCACCTTGTTCGCTGAGATTTCATTAGTTGGGGAGTTCGGTGATGACAAACCATCAGGACACCTAAGTTGTAACTTGCAACCAAAGCAATAATTGTCTGCAAACAACACAATAATCACTTTGATCGATGAATGTAGTCATGCTGATGTCAAAAGAAGGTGGTGCTAATGTCATAGGGGGACATTTTTTTTGATTTAGGCATGATCATATCTCCAAATGACGACTTCTGTTGATTGTCTTGACGAGATTCACCCACATTATTGTCTCTAACTGTTCATAAGGTGGTGCTAACGTCATAGGGGGGACTTTTTCAATTGAGTCATGATGATATTTCCAAATGACGACTTCAGTTGATTGTCTCGACAGGGGGACTTTTTCAATTTAGTCATGATGATATTTCCAAATGACGACTTCGGTTGATTGTCTCGACGAGATTGGCCCTGTGGTTCGACCTCTAACATTTGATTTTTCTGTCAAATAAGCTTCTTTGATTACTCTGAAATTGACACCCATTTGATCCAAGGTAGACTCCACAGATAGCACCACCAAACACACCTAAGTGATTTTTTACTTTTTGATTCGGTGAGTGGGTTTGTTGCCAATAAAGTCATCACCATTAGATGTGGGGTGCTACCACAGGAATGACCATCATCTGTCAATAAAACATTGAAGGGTTGCCATTCTTGATCAAATCAGCAAGTAAAGGAGAACCTCAAAATGGACGTAGTTTCATGGCATTTCCAGCCATGAAGATTCTTGGATTGCCTGTTCAGTGATGCAGAGATTTTAGATATATATGTGGGGAGCATTTGATAAAAATAATGAGCAAGAGTAGATATCTACACGTTTGAAATCACTAAATGTTGGAATTCCATTCACTCAGTCAAAGGGACCGCCTCGGCTCCTCTCTTCTTCAAAGTTCATCCAATTTATATAATGTCCTTGTCAGGAACTAAGAAAGATCTATTTGAGATGAATAATGCTATGTAATCCCCAGGAGGTTGCAACTCCAGTTTAAATGGCGTTAGATGATATGTTAAAATAAAAGTGAAATTAAATTAGTCATTTAATTTCACTTATTATTTAATGTCACATCAACTCCACCTAGACGGAGGTTACAACCCCAGTAGGACTAAATAACATTTACTCATTTAAGATAGACAAATATGGTTGAATCATAACCTTAATCAGATCCATACATTTGTCATTCATGATGGGAATGGGTGAGAAAATATATTTACATCATTGATCCGAGTAAAATCAAGACAAGCACATCATTTATGATGGGGAAGCGAAGCTTAGAGAATGATTCGGAGTTCTAGCAAAGTAAAACCATACAGTACAAGATTGATCTGTCAAAACATAATTCGTAATGAAACACAGTAAAAATGAAAATTCACAAAAGAACAAAATTTTGGAGAACAAAAGAGAAATTTCTGTTGTTTGACTAGTATCCTATATTATCAACATTGCCTAAAACAGCAGCATTGCAAGTGAACTCACTACTTCCCATCGTAAGGTGTCACAAATATTTGTCTCGAGCAGATGACAAATAAGAGGCAAAATCAATATGTAGTGATTTCACTAATCTAATTTCTCAATACAGCAAAACTAACTCATTGTCAGTCAAATAACGAAAGGCCTCACCGGACTGACTGAATCTTGCCAAGGTCACTCCGGTCTTCTTCCCCACACTCAAATGAATACATTAACTGTCTTGTGTTCTTAGAGTATTTTGAGGAATTTCCTTTGATAATCACACATGTCGTCTAAAATGCCTGCTAGAGGCATCTATAGCAATCGACTAAAGTACATGTTCATAAGGTATCTTGATGGGTTGAAGCCGCTCAAAATCACTGTAAGAAAGATATAAATATTCATCTCTATGGCAATAAATGATGTATAACAAACAGGTGTAGTAAATACTTACGGATAGGAGATACGACAATGACAACACCAATTGGATACAGAAAAAAGGTGGTTCTTTCCAAAAATGGCAATACTGCATAGAGGACGAGAAGATCAGTAAATTTTGACAATAAAAGTGTTCTTCTAAACTCGAGCCACTTTCGTATATTTCTCGATTTTCTATGTATAATTCCTTAGAATGACTTTTGAGTAAGAGAAAAAGACACTAATTTCCAGTAAAACTCGTCTTACCATCATAGCCTAGAAAATTGAGGTAATGATAGTAGGAAATGGCTGCCATGAATAGCAGATTTGACAGCAAAACAGGAACAAAACCATGAGCTACCAAAAGAGGCGACAGAAAATAATGTACAACTGTCTCGAAGAAAAACAATGTGAATAAAAGTTCAGTGAATATTTAAGTTTTAAAAAAAATATCCTATTCGATAAGGAATGCGTTTTGACGTTGTACTAACCGTAAAGCAGCGCAAACATGGGGAAGAAAGAGTTGCAGTGTACATCAAAAGCATACAACCTACACAGGGTAAGGGATGGAAAAATGGGTTATTAAAGAAATCCCAGATCTGAAAGGCAACTAATACCAATTTAGATAAGCTCCATTATCAGAACTTACCATTCCACCCGTTGCTCCACCACATGACTGTCTGGGACTTCTTCTCGTAGATAATTATTAGTAACGAACCTGCATGAAATTCACCAAAATAAATTTTACATTATGCAACCTTGTCCTAAACAAAATCGCTCAAAATATTTCTCGAGTCATTGAGAGATGCTCAACTTAATCCCATATGAATACAAAAATATTATTTTAAATCCCTCCATCGGTTAGATGCCCTCGGTCTTCTCTTCTTTCAATAAGTTAAGATAAACATCTAATGTGGCCTTTAATACCACATGAACAAATTAGAACACTGGCTAGAGTAGAAGATTGGCATATCGTCCAGATTGAATAATACGACTTAAGTGCACAGACTTAGCCAGTATTATCCATAACTAAAAAATAAAGAATAACAATATTTGCAATCATAAGTTTATCTCTTTATAAATATTGCAAAGGTCCTTACCAACAAAATACTGCCACAATTGCCCCTGTTATGAAGAAATGGAGAAGCAATACCCAAATAACCACAAAAGCAGCATGTCCAGCACTGTGATCATAGCTGAAACAAGTGGCAGATAGCAAGATGCAAAGGGGATCAGTATCACCGCACTAGATATCTATACGAGACAACAAAAGTTTGGACAATTTAAAAATAAAACACCACAAAAACTTGTCTTTAAATGGAGAAAAGAAAAAAATTTGCCCGTCATGCAAATCACATCATATAGCTTATTTCAGATCTACAATGGATATCTCAGTTATAATTGCTAATATAAATCATCCATGCATGCTTGACGAGACTTCCTACAAGTTCTGTCAAATCAAAACCACGAAAATAAGCAGTAAAATGAATTATAGGACACTTACGCGGCACAATAAGCTATTGTAGATATTGCTAAAAGAAGACTGCATAATACAACAAATGCAGGGTCATCACGTGCCCATTGGTTCTTCGTTTCTGCAATGAAAATGTTATTAAACAGCTAGAACCAAAAAGATACTAGTTAATCTAACAAATTACTCGCCCTGTCTTAGCCTATGTTTGACTCGTGTTTATAAACACACGTTTCGAGAGACCACGGATACTATCCACTTATCCAACACTCATTTCTATCAGTTTATAATTTAAATCGTTACACTTCCCAAACATGCTTTTAGATTTAGATTGAGAACCAGACCAAAATAACAATCAAAAGATTCTGAAGGAAGTAAAACATAAAAGATGAAATCAGCACATGGGAAACTAGGCCAATCATGCACTTACTAGAAAAACATACGGCAAATATCAATTGACATAACCTTAAAATTCTCAATATCAGCAAAAGCATCAAATTGTAAAGAGGACAGATACATCTAAGCACATAATCATGCTTTACTGCAGTAGTATTGACCAACTAGCCTAGCAGCTGAAGTCTCGTGAAGTTTGAGAAGGAAACATGAGATGCAATCATCCCTGAGATCAGAGTGCATATATGAGGCAGGACTGATAAGCATACTTGGGTAGGTCACTGGGAAAAGAAACTACAGGATCCAACAGATTTCATATGATCCTGTGTATGGATATTATGCCCAAAAAAGTACAGAATCAAATTTTCTTTTCCATTTTCTTTGTTAACTTTCAAGTTAAATTCTACAAAGAGGAAGGATACATTTAATAAGTAAAATATATTTAACAGGCACCAAAGGTGCATATTGCGTTTAACTAAGAAACCAAATAATCTATATAGACTGATAGAATAAAACCTGTACCTGAAACCATTAAAGTATATAATAAAGAGATCATAAAGAACCAAAATCCTATACCAAAACTGGTCTTTCTTGACTTGAAAGAAAGCTCTTGCATGCATTTGATCGATGACTGAAATAAAATTAAAAGAGTAGCCCCAGGGGGTATCTCTTTTATCAGCCACCTCTCGATTTCAAGAGAGACGGACCACATTCTATCTAAAGTTATTCTGGACGTCAATGATGCGAAGGCCAAAACTGGAGTATAATTTGTTCGAACCAATTTCCAAATTTTAACAAAATCAAACGTTTGCAGCTGCTCGTATATTGCAATTACAACATCAAGAATTTTGCAACCTAGATCGAAGTACTGAACTAAGACATGCTATAGAACAATATTTCCTTAGTCATAAAAAGCTATTCTATAAATAACATTTATTCAAATCATATCAATTTATTGGATTTATTCAGAGCGTAATCTATACTTTATATTAGACTTACAATTCATTCTCTAAGATACGAATATTTTATATGACAATAAAACAAGAATGCACGGTCAGTGAATTCAAAAAAAGAAAACACAAAAAAATTGGCACAAGGGGGAAGGATCACGCCAAGCAATTAGCTGGAGCAAAAGAGACTAAAGAAAGCAGACTTACGCTTGTGGTATTTGGTGTATTGATATCTGCATCCGTTGTAAAATTTTGCATGCAAAATGGAGAAAGATTTTATCAGAAACTCAATTATACAACCAACAAACTTTGTCCAGAACCTCATTTATTCATCTACATTCCAGAATTAGTTCTATTGCCAGCAAGATAACTTTTGTCGTCAAACTTTTCATACATAGTACACCACAACATATCATCAGTATTATATAGAAGTAGGTAGGGCCAAAGGGAAAATAATCATAGACCAACTTTTTCATTATAACACATCACCTTAAATATATAAACATAGCACCCAAAAAAGTCTCAATCTTGCTAGAGAGTAGATTATTTAGTCCAACATTAATAACCAGTTCAAAATAATGTATGCCAAATACAGCAAATAACTCTTTCCAACATAGTAGTTTAATACTATAGGGCAGAAGAAGAAACATTGTTGGTTAAAAGTAAACAACTAATCAATGAGAGAAGTATGAAATCAATATGAATCTGCTCAAAAAGACATAAATTACACTAAATGCTCTCTTCTGCGAACAACTTTGTTCCTCCATGCTAACAACACGAAGTGGAACCTTGCATTAAAAAAATGGAAAACGCAAGTATAAAAGGCCTTTAGAAAGGTTAAAATGATGGCATGGTGTTAATTATAAATTTTCAATTTTCAATAACTTATTTGTTCTAAAACCTTAAATGAGGAGCACAGCATGAATTGTGCAAGAGAAATAGTTTATTCATTGCTGTCATCTCTCTCTGTTAAATATCATTGAACCGCCCTAATAATATATGTAGACGCTAATAATAGTACCGTGCAAACCATCACACAATATACAGGTAACACTTGACATTTCTAATTCAATTTCAACTCTTTCTAATCGGTATTCACTTTCCAAATATTCCTGGGTCCTGCTTTTTTGTATGAATATCCCATAATGTTTTCACAGAATAAAATATTAAAAGATTGGCATACATTCAAACAATTAGATTGGATCAATGTCGCATAGGAACAAGGTTAATAGGTCCGGAGGTGCCAATTAATACTAAATTAACTTCATAATTCGATCAGACTCGAGATATAACAACCATTACAAAGATTAAGAAGCTTATCAGAGTTAAATTTTCAAAGCTACCACAAAGCAAATGTAATAATTATAGATGACCAACGACTGCCCATAGAGCCTAGACACACACTACTTTTGGAGATGTACAAAGAAGAGGCATTTACCAGAAAGTATATTCAATATCCATTTGTCGCCAGACTCGCCACTGCAAATGAAC
>CAIGRQ010288121.1:0-11362 GCA_903798375.1 Fraxinus sp. D2006-0159
TCGTTGAAATAGTCACAATCAAGAGTCGTAAAATATTATTTACTCCGTCAATATGAGTTTCATATATCAATAGGAAGTCAGCGTGGTCTAGACTCAAGATCTGTAGATGTGTTTCAATTAATCAAACATTTCTTAATTTTAAGATCAATAAATTGACTTGTCTATTTTTCACTATTTATTGTCAATAATTTTCCCCAGTATAGATGTCTTCTATTTCGCAGGTTACACTTTCTTTGTGGGGGGACAACAAGGAAATTTCCAAAGTAACCTAAGCCTAATCAATGGTCTTGAGTTAAATCTATAGGTACATTGAATAACACATATTTTAGATCTTCCTTGTTTTAATTTATTATACGGTTTGACTTATTATTATATACTCGATAATCGAAGTTTGTGACTCAATTACAACCAATAGTATTAAAGTATAATTGAGTTCATTTAGTTAGTTCCTGTTTGGGGTGGATTAAAATCATAATTTTAGTATATTTTGATAAAGTTGATGAAACGTATGGTTAGAAAGTTGTGAATCCTATGAAATATGTGGTTAGAATTAAGTGTTGACTTTAACTAAATATTTTTATCAGATTTTAATATGTACCAAACAGTGGTTTAATTTCACACGTCAATAGAAAGTCACACTTCTGCGCATGTTTTTTCAATTAAAAAAGAGAGTGGAGAAAAAAAAAACGAAGAAAAATAAGAAAGAACAAGCTGGATATGGTAATCTCATCTTGGGTTAAATCTGAATCGATTATTCTGATTCTCATTCTCTCTAACCAAATACTCCCTTAGTTAATTGACTATTTTTATGTTTTATTCATTAGCAATGACACATTCGAAGAGATTTATTTATTGGGTGTAATTTATTTATGGATACATCACTGATTTAATACTTTATCTATATTTATTTATTACATTTTCTAATTTTTAATTCATTACATTGACTTGTTTAATTTTCACTAGCAATAATTTTCTTCCAGTAAAATGAGCTTTTATTTCTTTTATTACACTTTCTTAATGGGGCCAACAAGGAAATACCCATAGATTTTATGTTTAAAAAGTAAACCTAAGGCCACTCTAAAATGAAATATAGGAATCTACTAACTGTTCAAGTTGGTTAATTTCATTTTCAAATAGGATATTTAAGGCAGTGTTTGAAATGAAAACTTTTCTAGGGACTTTATGGCTGATTGATTAGTAAGATTTTTCCCGGAAAATGTTTTCCTCTTCCTCCACCCACGCGCCTGTTTTCCTGGAAATGTGGCAAATATTTTCTTCTTGTTTTTTTGGGTTTTTATTTTCCAGTTTTTTTTTTTTCTTTTTTTTTGGGAACAAATTCCAGACACAATGATAGAAAAAATTATCACTTTTATTGATAATTTTCATGAAAAACAAAGTCAAACGGACACCAAACTTTCAACATTTTTTAGGTGAAAAATTATACTAATCAAACACAATTAATTACAATTCCTAGTCGACACAATTCCTTGTAATTCATTTTCTTTCCACCCATTTTTCACCTTTTGCAATTAAACGTACCCTAAATGTTTAAAGCATGTTTGGTTCATGAAGAAAAACCATTTATGATTTATCCCTTGTAAAAAGCCTGACAGTTTTTCCCTGTGCGTGTAGCATTATTCTTATTCGTATACCCTCTGACATCCGTTTATGTATTTGAGTTAAGCAAATATTTAACACTGAAATTAATATTATCAAATGTGTGCGAAATGTGAACTAGTCAAAATTCGTTTTCAGTTCTGGCCAGTCACGGGGCAAAAACAAGATTTGAAATTATTTTCCTGGAAGCCACGAATAATATCGAACTGAGTCAGTCAAAGCACCGTTCAAAGTCAATTGCCACCTTCCCAAAATTGTAAACTGTGCCTTCTTCAATCTTCCCTCCTCTCTTTATTTAAACTCCAAATTCCTTTCATCTTTCTGTCAGCAGACAAAATCATTTGACAAGACAAACCCCCCATACAGTTTTTCTTCAGTTTTCTGGTTAAGGAAAGAAGCAAATGGCAATAATTGAAACACCAAGAAGAGAATCAACAACCCCTATTACTCCCCGAAAAGCAATGGCAACCCTGTTCTCTTTCTCTAAAACGAACTCAGCCATATCTTCCTTTTCGAGTCAATTTGCCCCTCCAACGCCCTCCCACACTTTTTCCGAGTCGATGATGGAAGAAAACATTGAAAACGTAGAATCCATTATCACAAAATGGGATTTGAGAAGCAATTCGTTCGAGAAATTCACCTCGCTCTTTCAAGAAAGCAGAAAGGAGGCCAAAGAATTCATCAAGAGTGTCAAGGACCTACGCAGGGCTATGCATTTTCTGATTTCCCAACATTCAACGTCCAATAAACTAGTGATGGCACAGAAGTTGATGCAAATCGCCATGCATCGGCTCGAGAAAGAATTCTATCAAATTCTGTCAGCAAATAAAGAACATTTGGATCCCGAATCAATATCTAGCCGATCATTGGATCTATCACAATCACTTTCGAGTAACTCGGACGATGAAGGTGATGTCAGCTCTGTTAACGAAATTCAGGTGGCCAGTGATTCGATATCCGAGGTGGAAAGCCTCTCCGCACTTGCTATGTCTGACTTAAAGCTGATTGCTGATAGCATGATCCGCTCTGGTTATGGCAAAGAATGCATCAACATATACAGAATCATCAGAAAGTCAATTGTGGATGAAGCACTATACTGTCTCGGCCTCGAATGCTTCACTTCATCCCAGATCAACAGGATGAATCCCGAGGCTCTTGAGCATCATGTCAGTAAATGGATTGATGCCGCAAAGATTGCAGTGAGAACCCTCTTCCACGGCGAGAGATTTCTGTGTGATCACGTATTTACTGCAAATGAAACAATAAGAGAATCGTGTTTTTCTTGTATAACAAGAGATGGAGCTACTAACCTGTTCAGATTCCCAGAACTTGTTGCGAAGAGTAAGAGATGGCCGGAAAAAGTTTTCCAGCTGATGAACCTGTACGAGGCAATATCGGATATCAGGCCAGAAATCGAGTCAATCTTCATGTATGAATCCCTCTCAGCAGTTAAACTACTAGCTTTTTCTTCTCTCCACAAACTCGGTGATTCAATTCAAACGATTCTCTCTGAGTTCGAGTCATCAATTCAAAGGAATTCATCAAGAGCCCTGGTTCCTGGAGGTGCAATTCATCCATTGAGCCATTCAGTGATGAATTATGTGTCTTTGCTAGCCAACTACAGTGGAGTACTCTCTGATATTATTGCTGATTCAGGAACTCTACCGCATTCGCCTTTCCCAGAGTCATATTTTCATAGCCCGAGCCTGGAGGAGACTCCAACCTCGGCTGTCTCTGCTCGACTGGCCTGGATCATTCTGGTGCTTCTTTGCAAACTTGACAGTAAAGCTGAACTCTACGATAACATTGCCTTATCGTATCTCTTCTTAGCTAACAATCTCCAATTTGTCATTGAGAAGGTCCGCACCACAACACTCAAGTTCCTCCTAGGGGACGACTGGTTATCAAAGCTAGATAGAAAGGTCAAACTATATGCAGCAAACTATGAAACACTGGCTTGGAATAAGGTGTTCTTGTGCCTACCAGAGAATTTACCTCAAGAAATGTCACCTGACACCATTAAGGGGAATTTTAGGCAATTCAACTCAGCCTTTGATGAGGCCTGTCGAAGACAAGCTTCCTGGGTGGTTTCAGATTCAAAGCTTAGAGATGAGATTAAAGTGTCCATAGCAAGAAAACTAGTGCCAGCATATCAAGAATTCTATGACACATATTTGGCAATATTGAGTGAGGAGAGAAACTTGGAAGTGTTGCTGAGGTTTTCACCTAACAATTTGGGAAATAACTTATCAGATTTGTTCCACGGGACTGTGGTTCCCAAAATTTCATCCTCATCACCTTCCCGTGTATCACGATGTTTTCCCTAATGCCATTATGAACTGATAAATACGTATTTATGTCAACTTATTTCCTTCATAAAATTTTCTGTATCAAGTGTACTTTTTCACGATTTAGAATTCAATATATTCGTCCTGTAAAAGGGTAAACCATCTATACAGAAAAACCTAAATTACAGAGCGTTTTTGTCAATCGAGTGCTCAGAGTTAGATCTGAAAGCATTAGTTTGTAAATTACAAGAAATTTCAGCAAGGACTACATTCTGCACAAATAGAATTATGAAAATTATAGAATTGATATTATAAAGTTAATTGTACAAATTTATTAAGCAAAAAGCCCAAGGAAGCAGGATTTATAACAGAGGAAATGAATCAGAATGCAGATAATGTGAAAGAAACAAGAATAATTTAACATTTACTGAAACCATTATATTCAAACATCAAGTGTTATAACATCTAAATATTTGATACAGAAAATGTTGTTATTTTGTGTTCAATAAAATTTGACAAAGTTTTTTGTAAGGTTACGCAGAAATATTTTCAGTTAAAATTGCTGTCAAAGAAGAGACATACATATATGAGAACTGGAAGTTGCCACAGCAAGTCATGTACTACTGCCAACTTGTTCTGCTGGCCTAGTTATAGATTGCCAACCTGCACAGATTCGAAGAACAGCCTTGAGAGAATCTGATGCTGGTTCTAGTGTCCATGTAGGGTAAAAATCACTTGGATGGAAAATGGATTCTTCCTTTCCAATACTTCGTATACTTGCTTGAGCTCCATTCAGAAATACATCTCCTTCAGATATAATTGAACCAGATTTTGTCTCATCTTTATCAGCAGCCTAAATGATAAAGACAGAACATAAAGTTGATAACCAAACATTTATGAGAGAATGGAAATGAAAAAAGATGATAAATAAGCAAGAAAGAAATAGAATGTGCCATGGTCCATAAATTCAGTTTAGCTAACAAAATTCTCATTTGAACTGCATAATTTCATTTCTATCCCTCAACTTCTTTCCAGTCTATAAGAATTTTAACCTTAGATTTCAGCGGTCAAAAAAGCACCATTATGTTTAGAAAAAGGAAACTCCAAAATCAAATTAGGGAGATTAGAGAAAGTAAAAAAATTTAAGTGCAATCGCTACATGTCTATATAACGTCACTTCATTTCAAAGTAGACCGGTTAGCACAAGGTGAAGAATTAATGTAGACCGAATGCTCACATAAATAATATACTAGCTTTCAATTTCTCAATTAACAAAATTACAATGAAGTGGCTCATAAAGGCATGACGCTACATAGTGTATAAAAGGATTTTCTAAAATATTTACCTGGTCCTATCTACAATTGATACAACTGGTATGGGTTGTCCAATAGAATATTTTGATAGTAAGGATGAGGTTTTGAGCATTGTAGTGTGTCCCCTTTCGCATTCACAACTTTAATAGACAAAATTACACAGTGGATGAATAACTTAAGTAGTTGCCACTTATGCCGCACATTCTCAATTAGTAGAACTGCATCATTTCGGGATCCTTTCGATCTACCGTTGTTGCAATTTTTTTGTTTTTGCAGGTCAGTCTATTGCGTTAGTGCATTATGCTCCTCATTTTGTAGATTATGCCCTCGTTTGTTTCTCATTTTTCATCCATAAAAATAAAATATATGGCCGTTATCCATAACAATAAAACCATCAATTTTGAATTTTTATCTCCTGTGTGGAGCCCAATAACAGCTATATTTTTCATTCTCATTTTACAATAATGAGAATCAAACGGGCCCTATGTTGCACTTTGTATGGATGAGTTGCACAGATTATTGCTCTTTGGAGTTTCTTATGGATATCTGGTCCAAAGGAAAGATAATCCCCTTGGTGAGATGATGTTATTGAGGATAGTTTTTTTTTTTTTTTTTGAAATTTTATCATTTTTTTTTTTTGAAAGGTAATCAAATTTTATATAAATCAATGCATAATACACGAGGAGTGTATAATCATTTTAAATCGGAAAAGAACGACATGAAATTAGGCAACTCATCTATATGCCTAATAACCGCAATATTAAACCAAGAATACAATGTCAGATAAAACAATTCCCTAATCTGCACGTTTGTTCGTGATTGGTTTTCAAAACAGCAGTTGTTTTTCTCTCTCCACAAGCACCAAATGATGCATCCCGGAATAAGATCCCACACGAGTTTACTATCCTTATCTCGAAACTTTCTCCTCCATGCCTTTAACATGTCCTCCCATGCTTTGGCAATACCCAATCCATGTGTTGTGACGCCAAAATATCGTTCCACAGTAAGCGAGAAACATCACAGTGAAGAAACAGGTGGTCAATCGCCTCCCCATCCCTCTTACACATATAGTTTGGACATTCGATTATCATTATATGGTTAGGAAGAGGGATCGCCCTCAATGGATAATAATTAGACTTTGATATTGAAANGTGGTCAATCGCCTCCCCATCCCTCTTACACATATAGTTTGGACATTCGATTATCATTATATGGTTAGGAAGAGGGATCGCCCTCAATGGATAATAATTAGACTTTGATATTGAAAAAACTAGTATTTTCTCCTAAACTCTCTATTGTCTCCCTCTTCTTTTTCTCTTCTCTGTTCTTCTTTCTTTCTCAATCTCGTTCTTGTTCGAATGTGTTCTACATCACACATATCTATTCTAGGCAATTGAAAATCGCATATTGTAACAAGCGTCAAATGCTTATGCATGAGAAGAAGAGGACATATGTAACTTAAACTAATGTCCTTAACAAGGAAAAGAGAAACAGACTTTCACAATATCTGTTTTACAGCATCTAAAATGCCAAAATAATTCAGTCACTGTCGCATCTGATTTATGGAAACAGGAATTTGAAAGACAAAAAACTTATCCTTAGAAAAGTGACAATTGGAGAGGAAATATTTTGTCAAGATAGCAATATTCATGAACATTACTTAGTAAAGGAACGCTCCTGTGTTCCCGTCACTTGAAAGAGAGAAATAAGTCTTGGAAAAGTCAGAATTTGCAAGGATACAGTTCATCAAGGACATTACTTATTAAGCCTTTGTTTGACAACCATTATTTCAAAACCTTTTTTTCTCAATTCATTTTCAACCATTCATTCACACAATAAAATATTTTGCACGTAAACCGAAAAAAAATTCTTACTTTTTTTTAACCATACATTTCCAAAAAAAAATAAAATCACTGTTCCAAAACTCATTTTCCCCAAAAAAAACTCTTTTTAATGGTTGTCAAACAATGGCTAAGAAAATGCTCCTGTTCATATTCCCATTCTTATGAGCTCGACAAAATACACGATTCTTTAAATCATAAAATTATAAAAGCAAATTGAACTTGATACGATTTCAAGTTACCTTCTCTGTATAGTATTCGAAAGTTTTTTTCTTCTGTCCTGCTTCATAGATGTTGCATTGAGAATATACCTGGTAGCATAGAAGACCCAAAAAAGTAAGTGCGTGTTTGTCTCCCATTATTGTAGAAGAAATGGAGTGATGAATAGTATTTTTTGGAGAATGTGTGGTTGAAATTTAAAGTAACTTTATAGGTTTGTGTGTAGAATATTTTATTGAATGAGTATGTGGTGGAGAACCTTACTGTGGCAAACAATGTTTTGGAATAAAAAATTTAAAGTAACTTTATTGATTTCTGTGTAGAATATTTTATTGGGTGAAAATGTCGTTGAAAATCTTACTGTAGCAAACAATGCTTTGGAATAATGGGAGACAAACGGGGCCTAAGAAAACACAAACTAGGATTCTAAGATACTGTAGACAAACTGAAAAGTAATTTAGTTATATGATTGTTTCTGTGCATGAAATAACAATAGATTACCTGTGACTCTACGCTAGCACAAACAGCATATATGCCCCAACCTCTGGTGTGATTATTGTATAAATGAACTTTTCCAAATCTAACACGAGGTTGTCGTTGTCGTGTTCCATCAAACAAACAGTGATGAATTGTCACTCTAATGCATCTATCACCAATATGAGAGGGGTCAGCTCCAATAAGCATAGTCTTATCATGTCGTGTGAAGTAACATCTGCAAAGAAGAAGTCATCAGGATCCTATGATATATAAAAGTAATTTAAACTACAGAGCTTATGATGACAAAATTACCTAGAGATAGTAATATCAGTGCTTTGCCTTGTTATGTCAATAAGTCCGTCATCATAATCACATAAGCTGCAGCGGTCTATCCATATATGCCTAGAATTTGGTTTAATTTGGATGCCATCAACATCGTGCCCTCTACCACCTTCAAACTCCAGGTTGCATATAATAATATGTTCACATTCCTTCAGCCTCAAACCTTTACCAGTGATTTTTATGCGTTGGCCACGACCATCGACTGTCTTATAAGAAGACAAACTTAAGTAGGAAGAAAGATGAATCATGCCAGAGACTTCAAAAACAATCCAAAGGGGTTCTTTTCTACGACATCCATCGCGAAGTGATCCTGGACCATCATCTAATAGAAGGAAAGTGTTCTGTGTGTCAAACTCAAGTAGGCTATAATCAAAAGTAATTGATAAATGATAATGTTAACCTACTAATTTAGCATATGTTTTGCTCATGTCTATAAAAAGTTACTTTTTATTCACGCATTTCGAGATATCATAAATAGAATCCACTTATCCACCCACTCATTTCTATCTATTTATAATTTAAATTGTTTATAAACACTTCCCAAACATGCTTTTATTTCCCTTTTTGTCACCAAATCAAGGGGTTTATTAGTGAGTTTTGATTTCAAATGGTGAAAAATGTAGTCTACATCATGCACGCTTCCTTTCTTCTTGTGTGACGCAAGGTATTGCCACCACTTTGCTCAAAACCTATAGCTCATCGCACAAATGCAATCCACTCTATACCACCCGGAATCATGCTCAGGAATCCATCCCTGTTTCAAGCAAGCTCGTGCATTATTGTGTAACTAGGCATGCTTTTGGGTACAATGGCTTTTTGAGCCATCTCATTCAAAAGCTGATGACAAATTCATTTATTTATATTTAGCCTTCACCATGCCCTTGGCAGGCAGCCGAATTCAATTTTTTATCGAAGATCTTGACGCATGGAAAAGTTTTGGCACCATGCCATGTCAAACCACTCCAACTAAAAGCTTAAATATTCTATTGAGAAGGGAGCTTTTTTTATTTAAATTTAGATACAATCGACTTTTGAAAACAAAACTTAGCCCCTATTTGGCACACATAAAATTTTCATTCTCGTTCTTCTACTTATTTTCAACCACACATTTTTCAATAAAATAATATTTTACATCACATATAATTTTTCATTCTTTTTCAACCAGAATACATTCTTCTAAAATAACATGGCTGAAACACACCCTTAGCAATCATCTGGTGTAAACAGCCCCTTAAGAAAACGAATCAAAAAATGCGCTCTACCCGTTAATGTCAACTTTTGTATAAAATAAAAATTTCTATCCCGCAAAAGCAACAATTTTACAAATAATTTACTATTACAAACGTAATTAACAATCCTACACGAAAATTGCAACTATTTTTTTTTTCGGAATCGTAAATCTAAAACACAACTTTTAACAGCTGAAGAAATAATATAGTGCTGAGAATATAAGGAAATCACCGGCCAAGTTGGTGACGTGAAAAACCGGTCCATGAAGACCGCCGACGGAGAACCGGCCGAAACCCTCAGCCTGACCGGCTAATGCTCTGAGATGTGAATCAACCTCAGTGTACGGCAATGACGCCATGCCCTTTTTTTCTTTGGGGTCTGAGAAATCGTTACGCCCGTTAGAGCTGAGCACGGGCGTTGAAATAGTAGAAAGCAGTAACTACAGCCGTTAAAATGAAGAGATTTTGACGGAGAAATTAACTCTTCATATTGCATAGGATAACTACACTGTTATTTAAATATAGTGGCACCATCTATTCTATAACCAATGACTAAAGCATCCAAATTAGGGACGAAAAATTATTACCATCCCGTTTCGATTATTATTACTTTTAATTTATTTTAAAATTTCTTTAAAAAATAATTAAAAAATAAGGGACGATTCTCTTTGTATTTCAGTTTTGTGTTTTAAGTTTTGAATTCATTTTGAGATTTGAGTGTTCATTTTGAGATTATTAAAAATTTGTTCTTTTTGACATTTTGAAAACACTCAAAACGGGTTTTTAAAATGTTGGCTTGATTATAACTGAAGAATTTTCTTTGCGTTTTCGAACATAGGAAGAAGAACGCGTTTTCACTATTTTAAAAAATAGAAAACGACTTGAAAATGATAAAAAGAACATAACCTAAATAATTAAGTAAACATGTCTTATTTTAAGAACAATTCTACTCCACCCTGACCTCAACAAGGAATCCTTTTCAGACGAATCTGGGAAGGGAAGGGGCGGCCTTTTTTTATTTTTTTGTCAAAAAATCTCAGTTAAAATACAAATTCAAAATTTTAAAATTCAAAGCAAATAATGTTCAAACTAACTACATCAATATCCAAAGCAAACACCGGAAACAAACAATGTCCAAAATTAAAATTTTGCAAATAGAATTAGGGTTGTTTCCTGTTTGTCTTTTTTGTGCTTTTGTAATTTGTAGTTAATTATTTTTTTCTTTTTATTCTTCATGGGACGGGGCATCTCCTCCCCGCCCCAACCCGACCCAAGACGGAGGCGGGGCGAGAGTGATTTTTTTTTTGCCATCACTACCCGTCTTCATCACTAATCCAAATTTATATATAATCATCACGTGACACAACTATTTACATAGAGAATATTCAAAATACTTCTACCATGGAAGACATGCTATTTAACTGTAATCCTAATGAAATTGTAGAGATCAATTTGTTCTTTTTAGATTAAAGACCAACTTAATTAATACTGAGACAATAGGATAGGGGTAATGATACAATATTCCCAATTAGTATGTCAATTTCTTTCTGCTTTGCTTTGGTCCATTTCACCATGATGTTAAACTTAGGGAAAATTATTGTGCGTGTCCTTGTTAAAGTTATGCAACTCAATCTCATATATTTTTTTTTTCATAGCATCTCGATTTTTCAATATTTTCGTAGAACTCACCGTTGCTATATATTTCTTTGTTTTTCACTCAATTCTCTCACATTATAATTTCAAATTTTTTTAACCAAACAAGTACTTGGATTTTTTTTTTCATAAAACAAAATTATTTTTTCACATGTAAAAATATTAATTGAGCTTGGGTTGCCGTGAACTTACACCCCTGATTTCACGGGTTACCTCTCTTCTTGACACAGAAAGAGATATCGTGCTACAGTAGTCCGCTCAGCTAGACTATCTTCCGCCGCCTCTCGGTCGTTTCGGGACAAAAGAAAATTTGATTACAATTTAAAGAAAGCTTGCAATATGAAATTGATATGCATTGAATATAACTTGATCATTAATTGCTT
>CAIGRQ010288176.1:0-15684 GCA_903798375.1 Fraxinus sp. D2006-0159
TTGGTGGTCGGAAGTTACTGAAAAATTGTCTCAAACTTGCCCAAAAAATCTGAAAATTCAGTGACCGTTTGTGAAAGAAATTTCAAATTTCAGTGACCGTTTCTGAAACTTTGAAACTTCAGTGACCATTTTGAAATTTTTAGGTAACTTCAGTGACCATTTGTGAAATTAACCCGAAGGAAATATGCCATTTCATGATTCAAAGTGTAGGCAAAAATTAAATAGCTCTACTATTTCAATTTTCAGCCTTGAAAGGGAAAGAGATGCATAAATGAAATTAGTGCAAGTTGGGGAAAGGAAACTCAAACAGAACTAAACGTGATTGAGAGAATTACATGCACATATGCATGAGTATTTTTTTTATATTTAAGAGGATTACTATGACTTGTAATAATAACCATCCACAATTGTATGGATCTAAAGAGAGTTAACATAACAAATAAATTCTCAAATTACAGTTAGATGACAAATAACAAGAAAGAAATGTGGCATTAAACAAATAAGGAATAATCAAGGATATATGAAGTAATAAAAACCAACGATGTAGCACCTGAGAAAACAAAACATATGGTGTGGAGAAAATAAAAGAATTGTTAATAATCAACATGGTCAAAGATATCATGATTTAAATGCTTAGACTGATGACTGGAGAAGCTTTAAAGAGTACAATCCCAGTTAAATAACTTGGACAGAAAAAATAAAATAAAATAAAATTCTATGCAGTTACTGTTGTCTAAAATTGTAATTAGCAATTTCCTAAAGCAAAATCATATTCAGTTGAATTGTCTAGTTGTAATCAAAGTCAAAATAAGTTTAGTAAAGTCCAAGTTATTGTAAGAAAAATAGTTTGGGATTGATAGAATCTAAAAAGAAGTCGTCTAAGAAATCGAACAAAAAGATCAAGATTTGAACTTGAAGAAGTTGATATCGAGAATGACGCTTTTTCGCTAGCCTACCACCCAGCAGGCACTCAAGTGGCAACAGCAGAACATCTGCCACTGGTCTAGAACTCGAGCGGCAGGTCACGGACCAGGTTATCTGTTTTGCTTCAAACTCTTGATTTTGAGTTCCTTTTCATCCCAAACACTTTCCTCTATGCATATTTAACCTTATGAACGTCCCAAAGTGGGTTGAATCATAATTATTCCATAGAGAGATCATTCATTTGAATATCCAAAACACTTTCATTGATTTCAAGACTCAACCACCATATTATTTGATTCATAGATTTATCCAAACTAGATTTGTTGATCGAGCTATAAACATTCACATTAAACCACAAATCTAAACACACAAGATCATTGATCAAACACCAAAACTTACCTTCGCCAATTAGCTTTCAGAGTTCTAAAGTTTTGGGAAGAAACACTTGGAGTTCCTGCATGGAAGAACTTGGTTCGTTCTTGGAGGTCCATAGGAAATAAACGATACCAGGGGTCGGGAGCTAGTGTGAGGAGCACACACTCCACGAGAAACGAGGTGATTAAAGAAAAAGGTGAGAGGGGATTATGGTTAGTCGGGGATGGACCATACTTTAAATCTCATCGTTTACAGTGGATTGTTAGTCGGTAAATCATTTGCGAAGGGTTTCCCTCATGATCATATTGGTGTTATTTACTGCTTTCGATTTACAAACTGTAGTATTCAAATTTAGGATAAATTGATTTGGTTGACCTAATCATTTGGAAACAATTAAAAAGTAACTTGTTGCTTGCTGCGCGTTAGGGTCTAAATTCGATTAAGAACTTTTCAGTTACCCATAAGAAAATGGTGACCTTGAAAATGATTAACCTAAATTACGGGACATAAGATAGTTATTACACTGCATTAATCACCACAAAAGATCTACAGAGTAACAATCTCTAACTCTCTGACTTTGGCAAGAGAGAAAAATGTTACACAGAAGTGTTTCAAATGGGAGGGAAATTGCAGTTGAAGTGGAAGAGAGTATAAAACTTAAAACAAGAAAAAAAAAACATGTTGAACTCTATTTCCTATACACTTCCTGTTCATCATAAAAAGGAACAACCTTACAAGTGATAGCAGTAAAGCACAAAACATAGTTACCAAAAACATAGTGTTGTTATAGAATAGGACAGGTCACGGTAAGATGCGGCAGAGACAGGAAAACAAAGTAAAATATTGCACTCTAATGAAGGTAACATACCTCAACTTCCATCGCACTGAACCCAAATCCCGAGTCACCTTCAACAGCCACAACTAGCCGATCAGGTGATGCCACCGCAGCAGCAATGCAGTATCCAAGACCAACCCCCATTGTCCCCCAAGTCCCTGCATCCAACCTCGTTCTAGGCTCTGTCTGAACCAGTACGGAGCGACCAACATCCATGGTATTAGCTCCTTCAGAAACTAGTATGGGAGCAGGACTGCCCATCCCCAATATGGCATCCCTAATAATCTTCATAGGCGTCAAAAAATTGCAGGGCACTACCTCCTTTGCCAGCTGCACCTCCATTTTCGCCACATTCTCCTTAACTTTATTCTTTATTGCCTCGACCCAAGGGTGAGTCTCCCCCAAACAAAACGGATCATCCTTAATCTCCTTATGTAACTTCTCCAATACATCTTTTGCATCCCCCAATATGCCCAGAGATGGCTTTCTCAACTCAATTTCGTCCTTATATACATCAACAAGTATAAACTTCACATCCTTTGACCACTTGGGTGGCTCCCCAAAATGCAACAACCAGTTAAGCCAAGCACCAACCACCAATGCCACATCACATTTTCCAATAGCCAGTGACCTGGCAGCAGTGGCTGCTAGCTGGTGGTCATCGGACAGCAACCCCTTCCCCCAAAAATGGAATTCCAGTGCTCTCCACTAGTTTCCTCAATGGATTTTCAGCTCTAGCATATGCTGCCCCCTTTCCAAACACAATCAAAGGTCTCTGAGCTTTCCTTAACAACTCAACTGCCTTTTGGATTTCTGAATCATTAATCCTTGGCTTTTCAAGTAGCTTTTTGTTTCTTTCGTTCTCAGCTTGGATAATTAATCTCTCGGCCTCAGGCTCCGAAATTGTTTGGTGAAGAACATCCGTCGGGAGGTCCAAGTAAGTCCCACCGGGCCGTCCGGCAACAGACCAATCAATGACGCTGAAAACAGAGGCGGGGATTCGAGTAATATCGGCAGCTTTGGCTGAGGATTTCGAGAAGGGTTTAACTGCCGCAATTTGATCGAGCTCCTGGAAGTCGCCACGACCGGTGAAACTCTGATCGGAGGATACGGAAATCATGACCATAGGCCAGGCATTAGCAGCTGCGTTGGAAAGTCCGGCAAGGCCATGGACACAACCAGGCCCCGACACAGTAAGTAGCAACCCAGGGCGGCCGGTGAGATCCCCAAAGGCTGAGGCTGCATATCCCGCAGACTGCTCGTTGTGAAAAGCAATAAACCGGACCCCTAAAGCCACGGCGCGATTCGCGAGTGACGTAACAGGGATACCCACAACCCCAAACATCCTATCTACGCCGGCATGCGCCAGGCACATGGCCACCAAAGTGTTCCCGTCAACCGCCAGTGATCCTGACCTTTCGGCATCCGCCATTTGAAGTGCTGCGATTTTCTTAGTAAATCAAATAATTGCAGCAGTCAAAAGAGGATATGGTTGATGGCGATTTATAACAATTCCATTTCTAGATAATTTTGACTGATTTGACCGTTACGTCAGCAAATTTTAATCTACAGGGATGCGTCAATCCGATTTTTTTAAAATCTGGGGTCAATGAGAATTTGCGCTAAAACTTGGAGGACCAAATATCAAAACTCAAAAGTTTTGGTGTATCACTATTACTTCTAACCAAAACCCTCCTCGTATTACGACTTACGACATTACAATCAGCCGTTTTCATTCTTCAGGTCCTCTCTCTCTCTCTCTCTCTGTATGCGTTTGCACTTTTCTGTCAATGCATTTATTGACTCTTGTATTTGTTGTTAGTATTCATGATTTTTACATAAATCTCACCTCAGTAGGAAAGGATTGATTTTTCAGGAAATTCTGGGTACATGAACTCGAAATAATGAGTTTATATACATAGGTACATTCAAATTGCTCCGTCCTTTTTGGGATTCATTTGATTTCACGAAGCAATTAGGGTTTTGTTTGATTTTTACCTTTATGAAGTCTATTTTCATAACTACTGCTGCATTTGTAGTAAAAGCGAGAAAAGTACACAACAATTGATTGGTTCAATGTGAAATTTAAATTTATTTAGCTAACCCATTAGCCATTGAATCTGTTGGATTTAAAAAATGCTTTACTTTTAAAAAAGAAGCTGAAACTTTGGCAGCTGAGAATATATGTAACCGTATAGACACTTTATTCTTTAATGAGTGTTGGTTTATGTTTTTCTTTATTTCTTGCAGTTGAGAATAGAAGAGGCAAAAGAAAATGATAAAAAGGAGATTTTACAGGCTTGAACATGGTAACAGGGATGCTGCCTCCAATTCATCTTCTTCTTCTTCTGACTCCGAAGTAGAGGCAGAGGTTGAGGCAACAGAGGAAACAGAAGATGAAGAAGAAAATGAGGTTGCAGAATCAAGAGAGAACAATGAAGCTTCCTCTTCTTCTGGTATTTATATATCAGTAGTTATGCAATTTTCTTGCCATTTATTGTCAAAGTTTGGGGAATATTGTGTTTTTGTATATTTCTTGAGATGAAACTTCAAGTTAGCTTCTTTACATAAATTATTGAATTTTCTGCCTATAAAATTAATCCATAATTACTCATCTGTTAGTGAAAATCTGTTTCTTGGTAGTATTCCATGAGCATTCTGTGTTGTATTGCATGTTTATTGATTACATAATTTTTCTTGACGACTGTTGAAAATCAGATTGGTTAGTTTTTGAATTTCCACATGACTTAATTCATGGATTATATTTACAGTGAATTCATTTGTCTTCTCTTTGTCTTTCAGGATATGAAAGTGAGGATAGTTCAGTTAATGAAGTTAATCTTGATTCATCAGGTATTTAACTTTGTTCTTTGGAAGATTCAGTTTTTGGGATATTTTTCCGAACAGGGTTTATAATCTATTGAACTTCACATGAGACTAAATTTAGGATTGGTAAATACATTAATAAAAATTTGTTTGGCATAAATGACTGGGTCATTTCTTGATTTTTGTGTTCTGGTTATATAACATTAGTCTACCGTGCTCTGTCTTTGCACTATCATCACTACATGGTGCAGAGTTTTGATCGCTGAGATACTTCAAATAGTACTGTTTCTGCTTTTTGTGTACGTTTCATGAATGCTACTTATGTGATGGTAGAATAGCTTCATTGGTATTTATGTTCTCCTCTATTGATGAAAACACCACACTATACACATCAAATCCAAAATAGCCTAACTTCTGGTCATTAAAGTTCCGACTGTCAATCCAAAAACCAGTTAACAGTCCAATTTTTCTATATTAAACTTGGTTCCTGTCCTTTCCAACTTCTTTGTCCTGGGTTAATAGAGCTCTTTAGTCACTCAAGGTCCCGTAACTTTCTATCTGACTCCTCTCTCTCTCTCTGGGGTATCTCCCCTCTGTTCATATCAAGATGTTTGTCAATAGCCCATTCTTTGAATAAAAAACGAAAGCCATTTGTTTAGAAATTTTGTGCAGGATTTTAGAGTCGTTGAATCTAAGTTCAACTTGAACCATGTGCTTCTTGCATTAATACTTATTCCATCTTGATCCTGTAAGTTCCAGTTTTCTTCCTCGAGGTATTTTGTATCTCTGAGACAGGTTTTTGGTTCTGGTAAAGTAATGATACTATTTGCGCATCTTATATTACTCAAAACCTCGGAGTTGCATCAATAATTTATATTAATGCATCGGCTTTTGTACAGATATTGCTTGCAATTTTATTGGCCTCCATGGAAGCATTATTATAATATTTAATAGAATTACATCGTTGTTCAGGTTTGTCATATGCTGCAAGTTGCAGCTTGATTCAGATCTCTAGAAAAATGGGTGTAGCCTCAATTTTCTTTTCTTGGAAATTGTGCATTTTTTTTATTTCCATGAATCCATGTGGATGCAAATCTTCTGATGATGTGGGAGTTTATTTGGTTCAGTTAAAAATTGTGTTGATTCTAAAATTTACATAAAATAAGAAAAATAAGAACTTGTTGTCCTTGAAGATATGGCCTGTCATGGAGTAGTGTACAATGGCGGATTCATATACCTTTCCAAAACTTTGTGACGAGCCTGACTAGTTCAGTTCTTCTATATTGCTTCTGACAACTTCAGGTTCGATTATATGCCTCTTCCTGGCACAATAGAGCCATGCGAGCCCGTGTAGCGTGTACAATGCTCTGAAACTTCTCTAAGAAATTATTGATTGTTAGAGATATTCTTCAAATGGTTAGCCTTCTTTCCTGCATATGCTGCCATTCTTATAGTTAAACAACATTATTTTTTGCAGGTTTACCAACAAGTGATGACGATATCACAACTCAAAAACACATGCAAATCATCACTGAAAGTCATCCAAGTGGCAAAGGCAATGCTGAACCTGTCAATACCGAGCACGGTCAAAAAAAGGATGACATCCCGTTGGATGCAGCGGACTGTGTCTTAAAATTAAAATCAGTTTTTAAGTGCAGGCTATGCCCTAGGATCGTATGCTTGTCAGAGGAGACTCTAAAGGCTCATCTCACCTCCAAGGCAATTATTCACTTAGAGAGTGTTTTTCTTTTCTATGCAATATTTGATAATATTTATCCTCAATGCATTACATACATATATATAAGTTGGCCTCCCTTAACATTCTATTATGTGGGCATGTATCCAAAGCAGACGTTGAGAAACTGGATACTCCTGCCCATGATTGACTACCAAGAATAAAAATGAAATGGCTAAAATCCCCTTCTGTGGCTTTTATCCAAAATAATCCTTTTGCTTCTTGAAATATTTGGCATCTTAAAGGTGTGCTTGTGTGTGTGTGTGATTTTGTTTTTCTTTTGACATTTTAGGATTTTTGTGAATTTAGATTCCCAAGTTTTGTTGGGTCTACTTATATTACATCGAAGGTGCTTAGGCGTAAATAAGCGACAATATGTGTATTCCTTTGTTTCATTCTCATGAATTTAATGAACTAATATCTGATTGTCGTGCTTCAGGAGATAGTTTTTATGTCCATAAAAAGCTCTGAAGCCTCTAGTGGCTGCAATTTCATTTCTTGCTTCTCTATTCTATCAAAGTATCTAGCGTGTTTTTGACTCGTTCACATGCTCAAAATGACATCTCTTACGGAAACTTCGTTTCGTGTCCATCACAGAGACATGCCCGTTCTGAAAAATTACTAAGGGAAGGGAGGCTCAAGCTAATGCTCAACAGCAATGGACAGATTGAGGGAGAGGCTCATTCTGAGATGCATGATGCAACTACAGTTTCAGGAGAGGTATGTTATCCTGCTTCTGGGAGCTCACTAAGCGCCTGATGAGCTCCATTTTTGGCTAAAAATGCATTTTGGTGAATAGTAAATTGAGGGAGAATGTGTCGTTAAAAAATATGAAAAAGTTTGGAGTTTGCGTGTAATATTATTTTATTGAAGAATGTGGTTGAAAAGATAAAAAGAAAAATGTATTTTGAAAATAATAGGGATCAAACAAGAGCTCAAGGCTGAATGGATAAGTTTCATATTAAACTAATTGACCTGATTAAATTTGTTTCTCCATGACATGGTAGGAGAAGCCAACTAAGTTCAAGAAAGCCAAAGGAGAACGGAAACAGAAGAAAAGATTAAGGAAGGTAACATGCATCATGCTACCTTCTCAAGCTGATATTTAGTTATGGAAGTTGTGCCAAATAGGGCTTAACCTTTTGTGAACTGCAGAAGGAAGCATCAAGGTTGGAGAAAGGAAGTTCGAGAGAGTACCAAGGAAAGAAGAAACGGAAAAATGGCAGTTGAAGAAAACAATATTCTGTCACTTAATTGTCTTCAAGGCAATAATGAAGTTCCAAAATGTGGCTAGAAATCCATGAGCACAAACTTGTAAGCAAGTTGACGGTCTGTTTGCAGCAGTCAGGACATTTTTCCAAATTTGGCTAAACCACATGGGAAAAAAAAAAGGAGTAAAGACGGGAAAAAACAGTTTTGATACATGAATTTTTTATTTTATTTTATTTTGTTTGTTTCCTTGGGCAAACAAGTTTTCTGTTGTGATCCTCCCAGACTAGCTAAATGATTCACATGAAAGGAAACTTTTCCAGACTACATTACAAAAGGACCCGTTTTAACAACCGCAAAAAGGATGTCAAACTTGATTCAGCTTGCAGTTATGGCTTCATTTAAGATTCAAGTTGAGAGCTAAAAAATCCGTTCATAAAGAAGACAACCCTAAGTTGATAGCCCACCATACTTTGAAGGCCAGCCAATGCCTAGAAAATTTAGTCATCAGAATTACGGTTGTCCATCATTATTGGGCGAAGGCAGTTGTTCTTCACCAGTAGCACTCTCAGGTTGAGGGCATTGGTCTCCACTTTCATTGTTTTCAGGGTAAAAGTTAATGGGAAATTTAGTTACCCTAGGTTTGTCAGTTAATATGTTCCTTAGGATCCTATCAATCAGGATTTTTTGTGGAGGCTCTTCTCTCAGCTGTTCAGCATCATAATCATTGTTGACATAGTAGCCCACCCGAACAAATTCTTGACCCATATAAGAGCAGGTCAAGAGAAGCACAGTCACTCCAATTATATCTTCTTCACGGATCTTCGAAGGATCTGGAGCATCCGCCTGTTATCAATCCCCCAAAATGTAAAATTTCAAGAAGTATATATAATAACAGTGAATTGCAAAATCATTTTTCAACAGAACTTGCTGTACCTGCAGAACAAAACGATAATTTCCCACATTGACTGGTCCAACAAGAACACTTTCTAATAGTTGGTCATAAGTTTCATCCTCAGCAGATCCAACATAGATGAGTTTCCATTCCAAATCTGCATATGCACTTCAACAATTACAAACTGGGAAAAATATTGTATTTTACTTTGTCCAACCAAAGCTAGATTATAAAGCAGACCCATCTGTGCGGAGGTAAAAAAAAAACAGAGTATTCATGGAAATGAACACAGATTAAATGCATTAAAATACGATATAGAAGATAGTGCTAAACATGATACTGAACTGTGCAGTCTTGGCCCTTAGTTTGTGATAAGAGGTCAAATCATAAGCAAGCAAGTTTGCACTTGGCTAGGGCTATTGCTAGTACAAGACACTACAACCAGCACAGACATGAACACAAAAATGGCTCCCCCACCCATACCCAAGAGCGTGTGCGCACAATTACAAAGGGTTACTCGCTTTTGATTCCAAGAGAGAACAGTTCTTTACGTTTCCAAGCATGCCATTCAATGGTTTCAATTCTCTCTCAAACAATCTCCAAAAACCTACTGAGGTCAAAGAAAAGAAAGGAATAAAATATATCTCCCATATTGGTAAACTTTGCTACCACCAATGGACAAAGTTAACAAGAATATCATAGACATCCTTTAGAATTATAAATGCTCTCATTAACCCTCAAAACCATGCTTTTTTATTTCGTACTTTATTAATTTCTTCTTAATAGATCTACATATTAATTAAAGTTGTTTCTTAATATAGTAAACTCCCGGTCGAATTGGATTTTCTCAATGCCGTCGTTTTGTTTTTCTGGTCTTGTCAGAGAGCTTTTAATAAGACGAGAAGCCCTTGATGGAAGGAAATGCTAATGATTTTGTAATATTATCTAAGAAATCATATATTTAATCGGAGCATGATTTGTCCAATCCGTGTATTTAATGCACCAATCTTGTAAGCATACGTGTAATATAGAGACTAGTTAACTTATGCGCACACATTAATAAAACACTGCAAGCCAAAACAACAGGATTCTAATCTTAGTGACAATCTGTGGTTGCAATCTAGTTATTTATGACATAATGCACTTTTCTCTTGTATGCACACGTGTAATATAGAGACTAGTTAACTTATGCGCACACATTAATATTACACTGCAAGCCAAAACAACAGGATTCTAATCTCAGTGACAATCTAGCACTTTCTCAAACCTTACTTTTGTAAATATCTTTCCAAATTTATACAAGAGAAAAGTGCATTATGTCATAAATAAAACTAATGAAGTACTGACTAGTGAAAATGCCCATTGGAGCACAAATCCCACATCACATGAGCACATAAAAATGCCTAACTAGAAACCTCAGAGATAGTTCTCCTGATTAATCACTGGGTCCTCAAAGCCTCCTTCAAAAGATTCATTAGTCTATCTTATACATTCAAAACGTCCTGAAACTAGGTGTAATACTCAGAACCACAGAGTTTTTGCTTTTCATGCATGAAACATTCGAAAGGCATATTAAATAAATTTTCTCACATCCCAATTATGGAAGCCCAGAGAGCAATGTCAATTGTTGAATCCAGTGCACCACAATCGATCTTCAAGAACAAGAAATGATACATCAACCTTGAATCATACTACATATATAGCTAAATAAAAGCATATTTTCTGAATGCAAAGGGAAATCATGAAAATTGAATTAATATTTAACATCAAAAGCCCTAGAATATAGCTGTCATTTATTACTTTAAAAACACACTTTAGTTTAGCAAAATTATTACGTCTTTTACTAATTAAAAAAGAAATTAATTCAATAAGCACCAAACACAACAAAAATCTAATACCGCGCATCTTCAAATGATAAAATAACACTTCGAATTCAACTAAAAAATAGCAAATGAAACAAAAATAAAACAATCGAAGGAAATATAAGATTAAATGAGAAGCAAGAAAGTACCGTCTTTAAGAGGAGAAACACATTCGTAGGAGATTTCGAACTGGAAGGGGCTCAAAAACGACGCCGGATTATCCAACACCGCGACGTTAGTAATGTTAACTGCACTCATTGTACCAGAATTGATAGTGGGGGGTTTGAAGTAATCACAGAACTGCTAAGGAACGAATCAAATGAAAACGTACAAAACACGAAATTCATAGAAATGGGAAACTTTCGAAAATTGAGAAGAAGAATTAGAAGAAAAACTAAAAATTAAATCAATGGGACGAGAAATGCATAGCTTTTGGGGTTTTCGTTTTGCTTGTGTTCTGCACAGAGCGGTTTTTATACTGGTGACCGGCTACATTTGTAGCAACCGGATATATCCGGTTCTTCAATTTGGCGGGAGTTTGCTTTGATTGGGCCTATTGATAAAGGTGTTCGGCCCATTTATGGACACAATAATGACATTTTGATATTGGGGAAATAGAGCAATAGCGCACTTTTTACAATTTTTATCTAATTGTTTTTGTCCTATTTCTAGCATTTTAGTATTTATTGAAGTGAAAAAATGCTTTACTATGTCATCAAAATATTACGTATATCATATTCTGCATCTATATACAAATTTCGATTTCGTTATTGATGCAGAAACGACTCAACCTAATTTAATGAAGGTACATGGATCGAGTAGAACTCTTTGTTTGGAAATTCCCGACCTAGCAACTTAGGTCTTGATTATTTTCAGTGACTCGAATCTCAAAATTTGATCGAGTTGATTTATTAAAATAAAATATAAATTGGACACGACCATCTATTCAATTTTGACTAAATTTTAAGATTCATAAACAATAATGTGTACTACGAGAGTTTTAAAGCTTATCTGGGACAAATTTCCAGTCGAAAAATAATTTTCTTAGAATGTGGTTGCAAAGTGAGGAAAAGTTGTGGATCCTATCAAATGTATTTAGAAATTTTGGAAAAATCTGGACCAAACATAGGTTTATTCAAACTCCTTCGGGCAAAAGAGTTCAAAGTCGAGCAAAGTTACCATGGGTAAAAAGTATGGTGAGAAAGAAAATGTTCTCAAAAACTGTACACGCTAAGTAAAATGACATTCAGACATGGAACTACATTCTGTACTCACTCTTTGCCACTCAAATCCATTTTCCTAGTCTGAGAATGGAACATGTCAACTATATCTGCAGATGTGCTACATTCCTCGGGGCTTCTATCCGAGACGGAGCGAATAAATCTAGGAAATCTGATTGAGATACCACGAGATGGATGGATTAAACCAATGGCAGCATGATGAACTGGTGACACTGTGAGGTCAGCACCCTTTATCTCCCAGACAAGTTGAGGAGAAAACCACATATCAGGCGCCTCAGAAGTTTGATAATATGGTGGTTTTTTAGAAAGGATTTTGTCCCCGGAGAAGAACTCTTTCATCTGCAAAAGTAAATTGGAAAAGTAACAAGGTTTACATATTCACTGGGTTTGATAAAAAGAATACACCAACAAGCTTCTCGAAACTTAAACAGCACCTGTGCTAAGAAATGCCAACCCGTGAACAATATAACTTTTGCAAACAAAAAAATAGCTTTAAATTACCTCTTTGTAGAAAGCATCGGAAAATCCAGACATGACACGGCAGACACTCTGGAATTCTTCAGTATCAGGATTATAGCAGGCCATTAGGAATGGACTATACCTAAAAACAGGAAAACTTGTCCCTCATCAAAAACCAGACATTGCAAAGTGTTTTTATTCGCCAAGAACCAGAACAGGAAAGCATCATCAAAGAAACTTCCATTACTAAAACAAATACATGCTTTTGTGTGCATCGGTGATTGTTAATCAAAAACTTAACTGGAGAATATCAATCCAATGCGTTTTTGTGATTATCCATCAAATAGTTAATTATCCCACCAGTGCATGTTTAGCCTCATGCGTTATAATTGAATATAAAAAATGCAGTATATTTTGGTTTATCTTCACTCTTACGTTCTTTAACAGTTGACTTCAAATATAACAGAGGAGAATCAGAGATCTTATTTTTACCATCCTGCTTTTCTTCCATTTCCATGCCAAGCACCAATAGGGACCAAATCCAAGGAATCATTCAATCCTTCAATGTAATCTTTCTTGACCTGAAAAAAAGGATAGTTTATTTATATAATAAAGCTTCCTTGTTTCTTAGTTTAGGAATAATTTAGAGCTCCTGTACATGATACCTTCAACCACGTATCTGAACGCTTTGACGGAGTATATCCAGCATTTACATCGAGAGTTTTAACCATTATGCCTTCACAAGAGGAACGAAATGCATCATCAAGAAAGTTGTTCATCTTATTCAACGTGGCTTCATTGTTTGCATCGGAATCTTCTGCTTCCACCTAAAAGAGCTGGGTGACTTCAAAATGACAGTGACAAACGTGTTTAAACTAACAAAGTAGACACTCACTGTCATTTCTCTTGCATATTCTAAATAGCCTGGTTTCCCATCACCGAACAAGTTCTTCAAATCTGACATTGTGGAGCAGGATTCAAGATAAGAGTAAAGAATGGGTTTCAACATATTAAACATTGCCAAGTAAAACAATCAAGACATGATCTGAATGCATAGACCAGTGAATACATTTTTGTCTTTGACGGAGGGGTAAATCCAGCAGCCTGCAAAGAGAATTCCATATGGCATAAGAAAATCTGACTATTGCACATGTTTCGTGGTGCCAAGCAGAAACTCCAGAAACGGGTAAAAAAGAAAATGAAAGAAAAGGCAAAAGGCAATACAATTGACAATATTTTATTTAATAGGCATGATCGTAACTTAATTTCTTCGCCAACAATTAAAATGTTATGTATCTGCCGGTGAAATGTCTTATGACTTGTGATCCTCAAATTGAGCAAGGAAAAATATGAACATATAAAGAATTGGTTTAAAATACTTCTCTCCATTTGCCAACATGATGTCGAAGATAAAAAGGCATATGTCGACCTGCAAAGACAAAAGATACCAAAATTTAATTACAAAAAGGAACTCACAATATCAAAATTCAAAAACGAATGTACAAAATTAAAAGGGATAACAGATATCGTGTCATTTATGAAACACAACTTAAAGAGCACATTAACTGGCTATCTCTTAATACGTGTTTCATCCATAGGTAGTAATTTTGTATATTTGATCATGAATCACAATATTGGAACATTTGGCATTGATCCTACGCTACATTGATCCATTGACTGATCCTCAGTTGGATAATCTTCAATTTCTTAATTGCTCATTTTAAATTCTCGTGCAACAACTGTTTTAAACTTAAGATAATGCATAAGACAATCTACAGAAACATACTTCTGAAATTCAAGACTCCAAAAAATCTCTTACAAATAAGACGTCTTGAAATTGGAAGGGCAAAAAAGTCTTACCCCGGATTCCCACAAAAGGAAATCATTTTCACACTTATTATAACAGTGAAAGGATCAAACTATATAAAACATACATCAGAAAGAATATTTCTTTATCAAGGAAAGTTTGTGTCAACCATGAATAAACAACAATGCAAGCCCAAAAAATTAAAAATCTCCCTCCTTAGTGGAAGTTAGACTGCAGATCATCTAGATTATGGGGATGTTTGATTCCTATTTTTCCCAAAATACATTTTTTTCTCTCTTTTTTTCAACCACGCATTCTTCATTAAAATAATATCACACACAAATAAAAAAAAAATCTTCTTTGTTAACTATTAAGATTTGGGGTTCCATTTTAAAATGTCAGCCTTATTAAGAGGAGCAGTACAAACCTTTATAAATTGATCTATGTTTTCATCTTTATTCGATGTGGGATTATATCCCTTAACATGTTCCCGCAAGATGGTGGCTCGTTTGAGCAAACCAATCTTGAAATCTGTATACTCATTTTTTGAGTCTTAATCGGATCGAATTGCTCGTCGGAACTTAATGAGCTCTGATACCATATTAAGATTAGGGGTTCCATCTTAAAAGGTCAACCTTATTAAGAGGAGTAGCACAAACCCTTATAAATTGGTCTATGTTTTCATTTTTATTCGATGTGGGATTCTATCCCTTAACATTAACCACACATTCTCCATCAATCTACTGTTCCAAAATACGTTTTTCAAAAATAATGGGGCTCAAACACTTCCTATATCAGTAAATATCAGTCTAAAGGGGAAAAAAACAGTTGCATTGCTCTAAGCAGCAATTTTTCACTCATATATTTTTACATTTTTTTTTTCACGTAAAGGAGACGTATTTAAAGAACCTTTATTTTGTCTACAGCAATCAGGGAATCCTTACTCCCTCTCTCCCTGGAAGACAGTTCTTGGAATGACATAAGCTTCAAGCCATTCTTCCTATCAATTGCAACTACCTGAAATCAGAGAGCGTGATGTTTAGTATCAAGAAAACAAATGATTCCTTCACCTATGTATCTCAATTAGGGGTGTCCAAAATATCCGAACCGAACCAGACCGGACCGAACCCGAACCGAACCGAACCAAGCGGTTCTTCATAAGTTAAAGACCCGAACGGGTACCCGAATCGAGAATCGAAAGGTTTTGGTCGGGTCTCGGGTCTAGACCAAGAACCGAAGAATCGAATGTGATCCGAAACTAAATAATTTTTTTATATTTTTTTATTGAATAAATTAAATTATTTTATTTTTTTCTAAATAAATTAACAAATTAATTAAATAAATAAAATCATTTCATAAATAAAATCATTCAATTACCAATTTACCAATTCAATTCCAGGCAAGTCAACCAGTAGCAGTTGATGATTAAATCAAATAGTTGGTAAGTATTAATATCTACTTTTTGGTATTTGTATCATTGTATGCATTGAATTAGTGTTATTCGACATCTAGTTAT
>CAIGRQ010288231.1:0-13852 GCA_903798375.1 Fraxinus sp. D2006-0159
GGCCCTGGATCTTTATCGTCATTCATGCTGAACATCACCTCCTTAATTTCATCCGCCCCAAATGGTCTCTCTAACCAATTAGCATCCTCCTCAGAAATAGTAGAAAAATCTAGCCCCTCGAATTATGGCCTCCAATCCAGCTGCTCGCGATAAAGATTCTGATAAAAGTTTACCATATGGGTCCCGATATCCTATGGATCTTCATAATTGACCCCATCAACCTCCATCATAGTGATAAAATTGTTAAACCTGTTGGAATTAACTACCTTAATGAAAAATTGGGTGCATCTATCCCCCTCTTTCTACCACTTGACGCTAGATTTCTAACGCCAATCAATCTCCTCTATCTCCACCAACCTCTCCAACTCTTCCCTTAATTCTCCACGTCTCGCCCTATCTTCCCCTGTCAGTCCTCCACTCTACTCCCTCCTATCCAACTCGTCTATATCTAATAGGCATTGATTTTTGCGATAGGTAACATCTCCCACCACCTCATCATTCCACCTCTTAAAGAACCTTTTTCAAAGCCTTAAATTTCCAATCTAACACATAACTAGGAGACCCCCTGAAGTCATAAGATGCCCACCAATTCGGTACTCGTTCCCCGAAACCTTCTATTTTTAGCCACATCCTCTCAAACCTAAAATGCCTTCTTCCACTGTGCTTTGCATTCCCAGATAACGAAATGGGAAAATGATCTGCATACAACCTCCCCAATCTCCTCTGCATGACCTCTGGGTACATAGCCTCCCACTGCCCACAAATCAAAAATCGATCTATTCGGGATGGTCTCGATTGGATGACCAAGTAAATTCTCCCCAATCAAAGGCAAGTCCACCAACATGTTCTCCCTGATAAAACCTGAAAAATCCTCCTTAGCCCCTGTTAGTCTCCCCCCATTGGACCTCTGAGTGAGAAATCGAACCACAATAAATTCTCCTCCAATACGTGTTGGGAGGTTCCACCAATTCATCATCACAACCAATTCATCCCACAATCCACCTCTACTCTCATCTACATTAGGCCCATAAACTCCTATAAACATCCAACGAAAGTTGTCCCCAATCTTTCTAAACGAAAGCGATAGAGAGAATAGCCCTTCACAAACCTCCTCCGTATCAAAAGCTCTGGTGTCCCACATAACTAGCACTCCTCCTGAAACCCCCGATGATCCTACAAACTGGCCCCCCAAAGGCTGCACACAACCGCCTTCGAAACGACCTCCAACTTTATTTCTTGTTGACATACAAGGTCAGCCCTCCATCCCCTTAATAGATTCCTAACACCCAATCTTTTCCCAGTTTCATTAAGCCCCTCACATTCCAACTAATTATTTTTGGAATCATCTAAACATTTCATCATCCCTCCCCACGTGACCTCTCATTGACTCTCCACCCTTGAGATCATAATTTATCGAGCATTTGAGACGCTTAAGCTCCCGATCCCCCTTTCTTCTTGTCTTTCCTCTTGATGTACCCAACTCATTTCCCCTATTAGCCTCCACTTCCTCGAATAGTTGTAAAAGCCTATCTTCGTACCCATCACATGACACACCTACCATCTTACTGAAATCCAGAATTTTTTTTTTGAAAGACCCTATTTGACGGTCGATGTCTATCGTCAAGTGCACTAACTTCTACCATCTCCTCAGCATAAATGGAATCATAACAGCGTCCCCCCTCTTCCTCCACCCGTACAACATCACAGTCTGTATCCCCCTTCTCGGCGCCTCCAACCCACACCACCAAAGCATTGTCATTCCCTAGATCCCCTTCCTTCGGAGCTTAGAATATATCCTACAGTAGGTATTCACTACCATAGTTGTTGAACCTATCGCCCTTTTTCTGTTTCTCAAGTGCCAAGGTTGAACTATCGACCAATACAGATCCGTTATGTTGCTCACTGACCAACAATGATCCCTTAATAGATGGAGTCTCGTCCAACGCACCCTCATTTGTAGGACATTTTGCAGCTGCCAATAACTCCGAAATCAAATTCATAGTACCCGGCTCCCCTACCTCAACCTGAGGTGCCTCCTCTCGATATACCTCGACCATTGAAGCCATTTCAACCCAATTTGTTTCCTTTGTCCCGACCTTATTTCCATCATCGTTGGAATACACCACTTCAGTCCGAGTCTGAGATTCGCCTCTAGGCTTATCCACCACCTGCTTATCTTTAGTTTGGACCCTTATCGATGGTAATTCCTTAGAATCCAAAGTAGCAACATATTTACCATTGGCGGGAGACTCAGCTAATCCCACCCCACACTTACGACAATGAGTAATCCTGAAACCCACTAGAGACCCACTCTCCACTATCTTAATCAAATCGTCCAATTCCCCTTTCAACGCCTGGATGCGAGCCCTTAATGCAGCGTTATGATCAAACCCCTCATTCTCTGCCCTTTCCTTATCCAACTCCCGCTGATTAGCATTTTGCGGTACCCATACACTTGCTGTGACATCGGCATAGGTCAGCCCTGATCGCCTCCTGTCTTCAGCTATTTGACGTTTAACCTTATCTCCAGTAACAAATGAGTCAACAACTGTCTGAAACACCCGTGAAACCGACACCCATCCGTCTCCATTGGCTCCTTCCGACACCATCACAATTAGACTGTTACCACCGTAAATGGAGTCGCCATGGGTCTCCACGGGATCGCCGTCATGTGCGCTGTCAAGTGAACCTCCGATTGTTCGCCTTCGGGTAGCGTCACTAGGGTTTCCGTCATCTGCTAGGTTTTCGGGATTTAGGCTGAAAATTTGTGACGTGAGGCCGGAAAGGTTAGGACGTCTGGGGTGGTGATCGGCAACGGTGACATGGCCGGTTGGGTTGGGTGGTGGCTGGTTGGGTTTGGATGTGGCGGGAGAAACCATCTCTCATGTTCGCATCAGAAGAGAGGAAAAAAAACTATTCGATATACTAAGAACATATAAAAAAATAATAGTTGACAAAATAATTAATGATAATACTGTTCAAATGGTTCAAGTGATTAATAAATTAAATACATGTCGAAAAACAAAAAGTAGGGTATTATTGAAATAATTAAATACATATTGAAAAACGAAGAATAGAGTATTATTGAAATAATTGAATTATAGTAAGGATAAAAATTATGCAAAAAATGATTATCACTTGATGCTATATTTAATATATTATTATACATAGATAAATAATGTGGTTAAAAAATTAAAGAAGTGGCAAGGCCAAAGGTGCATATCTTTTTGCAAAGCTCACAAACAGCAGAACTCAATCCATGAAATCAAGTACAAGATGTGTAACAAATTTACTTTCCATGATAAAATATTTGTTGATGATAATTCATGAGGAAGATGAAAACGTCCAAAAAAATGAGCAATTGAACTTCAGAGACTTCCGTCTCAATAGATCTGTTCTTCTAGTCATGTGGACTTCCATATTATCAGGAAGATTGAGAGTGAGAATAGTTGGATAAGTTGTTTTAGCATCACTGTTCTAATGGCAATAAGGAAGGAAAAATTACCTGCTCAAGTGAAACCCAAATCTAATAAAAACTGGAAAGATAAAGATAAAACACAAACACCTTTTTTTTTTCTTTCCCTCTTCTGAAACCACACAAACAGCTTATTAACAAACTAGGGAAATTTAATGATTAAAAAGAATAATAAAACTACAAGTACCAACTTACCTGTACTGGGATTTCAAGTTTTGACCTCAAGGTAGATCGACTTTTTCCCTCATCTGCCTCTTCCAGTAGCTATGACAACAGAAAGAAACTCACTATCCGTCAAACAAATATAGAATCATTTTTTGGCAAGAGCTTAATTCTAAAAAACAGGAGAAAGGGGATAGCTTGCCAACATTTGACATCACAAGCAAGATAATATGTGAAGAACAAGCAGGGTTGTAAAGAAAATTTGCCATGGAGCTGATAGATCCAGTAACTCTAAAAGTCGGGTAAAAACAGTATCAGTTCATAAAAATCCACAGCAAATGTCTAATAATTAAATTATTGGAGGTATAAAATAAGTATTCTTACATCTTCCAATGCTCCACCACACAAACATGATGATTATTAATGAGCCAGTTTCACTTTGCCCTACTCACTTCCTCCAATTTGGACAGTGACCCCCTCATGATTCAATTATTTCACTTAACCCCCTCAAATCTTGAAATTATCCAAAATTATCCTTGCCGTTAGGCTGTTCAAGCGAGCATTGAAAATGACTGCAATGCCCAAACTTAAATTATATCATAAACTTACAAACTACCGCCACATTGTATATGGTGGTTGCATCTATATCCTTCCTCAACGGATTTCTGCACTTCCAACAGCTCACTACATGTGTATGTGTGGACTTCCCTTACTCCCACTGACTCTCTCTATACACAGCATTTCTTAAAGTACACTCACGACACTGAAACAGGCAATCTGGTGGTAAAAGCCTGGTTAACAGTACTTGGTGCTGTACTGTAAAGTCTCAACTCTCATATACGTGACAAGCTACTGTTTTCCAACTTTCTCTAGTTCTCTATCACTTTCACTTGTTTTCCAACTTTCTCTACTTCCCTATTTTCTTCCTGATCATTATAGTAGTTCTACTTTTGCAATTAGTTTCTCAGTTCAGAATGTTTAGAATGTTACATTCTACCAGCAAACACGAGGAGCTTCAGAATTGAATTGGAACATTCAGAAGATTCTTTTGTCATACTCTATATAATGCCTTATCCTAAAAACAACCTAGTTTTCATCAATTTCAAGAGGGCTTCTTTTGTAATATATTTATCACACATTTTTGCTTAAAGAAAAGGGTTCAGAAATTTTCTCTAAAATAATGGAAACACAATGTCAGCAAATAGGAGCATAGAACCATACAACAACAAAACTAAGAAATGCTGAAACTAGCTCAAAAGCGAAAGAACAGACAAAAAGGATCCAAATGTTGATTAAGCAAATAATTACAGCATCTAATGTAAAGTTGAAGTACCTGAGGAATGGTACGCTTAAAAGTATTAAATTTACCAACAAAAGCATCCAAAATCCGGCCCTGAAAAATGGTGAAGTGAGTTACTACCAGAGAGAATGCTCATCCGGCATAATAAAGAAGGTGTAATAAGAGCATCAAAAGGCACATACAAATAAAATCCGTGCTTCATCCATCGTTGTCTGGTCTATACCTTTCTCAAAAATTGGTTCCACCTATATGAATGATGAATAAATAAGCTGATCAACAATGAACAACTCTAGAAATACCTTTATCTAAGATTGGCTGTGCTACTGGCACGCAAAATAAGATTAACTCAAGGTTCTAGAAGATGATTTGAAAATCTCACCAGATTCAACATTAATCGAGCACAAGTGGTATGAATGCTGAGAGACAATGAAGCGTCGTGCATGTTGCTTGAGAACAGGTAAATAATCCGTGATAGCTGCACCTCAGTGATACAGTAGATCAATAAAGTATAATGACACTTAGATAAGGAGGAATTGTAAGGGTCCATAAAACTTTTTTTATCATCAATGCAATTTGTAAGTCAACAAAATATCCAGAACACGTGGTGTCAATTTCAGCAAGCAAGTACTCCCTCCATTTCACGTTGAATTACTGTTTTCCCTCCCTCCCTTCCTCCGTGGTTGGGGTAATGATAATATGGTGGCAGATTGCTCTTTACTACTGGCAAAGGAAGAGAAACTTATATATTTTTCTCTAGTGTTTGCTTTCTTTGGTTTTTTAAATTGGCAGGCTTGAGCAAGAGTTATAATTTGGACAATAATTCAAGTCAAAAACCTCACCTGAAAGCTGATCCAAGTTAGACCCGTCAAATATTTTACCAAATGAAATTGTACTGTGCAAGCTAGCTACATGGTCCAAGAGATACAAAGCATCAACGTAATTACATAAAGAGGAATACCTGAGACAAAGTAAGATCTCCCCTGACATGATGCACAATCTCTGCCAGAAGACTATATGCTAAAGGCCTTAATGTCTCAAAGCAAGCCCGGCCAGTTCCAACAAGGACCCTGGTGGAGTTCAATTTATCAATTTTATAATGAATTCAACAAAATGAGACATAAAAAAACAAAAACCCGAAAACTGCAGGCAAACTGATTTATGGTATTGATTTATGGTATAAATTAAATCAACACAAAAAACTACAGCTGCAGATATAAGCAAAATAAATGTCAAGAGAAGATAGAAACTGGTAAGCAAATTCCAATCGTGGCTATTTGATTTTCGTCATCATGACTGCAAAGTTAAGGCACTTGAAGTCAGGCCACCAAGCCAACCTTTAAAAAGCAGCTATAGGAAATAATTGAAGGATGCCATAAGAACCAGACAAATGAATACCAATCAATCTACCCTTTATGCAAAGAATAATACATCTTAAATGAAAACAGAAGCTGGCACCCTAAGGATGTTTGTTCAGGAGCAATGATGTGCCTGATGGTACCATTTTCTCTGAGCGTTAGGGTTTACTGTTTCCCCTGGAGCAAATATCACTTAGCCTATCCTGTACAGTCATCGTGCATATTTTCTCCATTTTGCCCTGACAAGTCCTGCGGGCTGCGGCCACAATATTTATTTATTTATTTTTTTTTTGGGTTGTACATAAGAACCTAAACCATACTTCAGAGGGAAAAAAATTCTTACAAAAATCATTTCAACCTAATAACTCATTAAGGTCATAATATGTTTATGCCAAATTCCTAGTCATATTGAATATTTATAGTGTATGAGCAGGCATATGGTTTGGGAATTCTAAGGTGATGGTGTGGAAATAACTGGTAATTGACATAGGTTTAGATATGCGTGTTTTGAGTATGCAAACTGCAGAGTATGGGCTTTTAAAAATTCCATATAGGTTAAAATTCAGAAATTGTGGTTGGTAGAGCGCTGCATCAATCCCGCTGGTTTTGGAATATAACCATATCCATTTTTTGCAACTTTTCAGCCATTTTCTCCAGCAAAAACCTCTACTGACGAATTTCCACCACAGTACTTTGGTTAACAACTCACAAGTCATTTCTTTTGGAATTGAAGGAGATTTTACTTGGGATATGTACTTGGAGAAGAAGGGAAATTCGTTGCTGCATTAACACTCAAATTTAATGATTTTCCTCAGCATTGTTGGGGTTCTTAGATTTGATTCTTTATTAGACACTTCGATAATACAAAACCATATTCATGATGGTTTTAAAGTGAATTTATGACTTCTAAGACGAAGATTTATAATTGATTGTTTTTAGATGTATAAATGGCACAACCGAGGGTACATGTTGTTGAATTAAGAGTTTGAACCTTCAATCTCTTATTAAATGGTGTTTGAAAGGTGTAATTAATTGTTTAGATGTTAATTTGTGGATATAGGTTTGGGTATGCTTTATAGGTCTTAGCTGCAAGTCTACTTTTATCCTTTTCTCTCAGCAGAAAACAATAGGTATTGATATCCAAGCTTTGCCTACCATAGATATTAATCCTCGTGCATTGGAATCGATATCTATTGAAGCAGAAAATTCATTTAGGTATCGATATGACGATATCTATGCCCCCTCCAGCCCCAAATTGTTGATTTTGCCGCAAGACGGGGGAGTTTTTATTGCTGATATCTAAGGACTATTACATGAAATTTAAGGGCTGTAAAAAGCGTTCTAAGAGATGATTAACACCTTGTCTGGAACATGATGTATATTCATTGTGACTCCGCAGGACTGTCACATTTACCCATTCCTTTTAATCCATAATTGTGGTAATATGTAACGTGGTGTCTATAATATGCAACATGATGAAACCTATGACATGTATGCCATCCCTTCATTCATGGGACCAAAATGATCAAGCATACATTCATGTGACTCAAACCAAATCAAAACGCTATGGAAGTTCCTGGATTGCATAAAATAATAATAATAATAATACCACTTCTATCAAAAACGGAAATTGGTCACTGAGATTTCGCACAGTCAAAAACTAATGTAGACTCCAAGGTTTTCAACAAGAAAGTCATTTTGATCAAAATGTTGTCTTACAATGTTCAAGCAGCATCCTTTGAAGATATAAAAGAAATTTCACTTTTTGATTTTACACACTTTTGTAGAACTCCTCTCATCTATAACAGAAAAGGGAATCTTTATTCAATCAACACTGAACACAATAATGGTGAGAGATTTCAGATAAGAGAAGAATTTACAGCATGAAATAGTTGAACCCGTACAAATGAAGCCATTGGTGCGAATGGAATGACTCCTTGATCCTTGATGACCCAAAACTCGTAAGAATCTTAACATGGTCAATAATGTGAAAGAAGGTATGCACACATTTTCAAGAGATGTTTTATTTACCCATGGCTTTGGCACCAAGGGCAAAATGACATGGATATTATGTGTTTGATGAAATCGTAAGAAAATGTTAAGGATGCCTTCCTGAATGTATCACAGGACGACAAGGACTGGATATCTCAAATGATCTTGGAAGGATAAGGGGACTTCACTTTAATCCTGAGAGGTTGCTCAATTGGTCAGGTCTTGGGTTTGCTCCCCAATAGTCACCGGTTCGAGTCCCCTCAGGACCACTGAAATGAGTACCTGACCGTAAACTTCAGCGCTTCGTGAAATTAGTCAAGGTGCGCGCGCAAGCTGGCCCGAACATCCAGGTTATCAAAAAAAATAAAAGGGACTTCACTTCAATGTGATTTATTAGTCAAGATGCGCGCAAGTTGGCCCGGACATCCAAGGTTATAAAAAAAAAATAAAAGGGACTTCACTTCAACGTGATTTATTATGTATGATGGTGAACTGAGATGTGAAGTTATGACAACATTTCTTGTGCATAAGCTTAGTAGTTGGGTGTCTTGTGCATAAGCTTAGTAGTTGGGTAAAGCCATAAAGATCCCAAAGAAAATGATTTTGAAAACAGGTTTTCTATCTTCAATTGTCTAATCGTTCCTTACATAGTCTTTCTTTTGTAGATAAGACTAGTGAGCACGGGGTTTTCACGAAATTGGCAGTTGGATTTTTCTGGATTAGGAAGAGCAAGATGATAAATTCCGCAGCGGATCACGAAAACTTGGTTGGTCTCCACTGGCTCTTTAATTTTCAATCAGGAATTGGTCAACGAAATGGTATTCTCAGAGACATAGAGTTATGGATATTAGATTATGGGCACCTGGGCAGGGCTATGTCTCCACTTATCCAAAGTCCTTTCAATAATTGCAGTAACTTGACTAAGCTACTGTAATCTCTCAGCAATCTATACAAATATATAAATACAGGGGAACAAACATCAGACAAAAAAATTCAGTAGCTACTTGTGGAATCAATCAGACACTTTGTCTCAAGTTGCATATGAATTTTATGTAAAATTAGGCAAAATGAGCTTGCCACTGTATAGATAGTTGAATCTTACTCCCAATTACCGAGAAACATTAAACGTCATCAAAATGTCGCAAAAAATCTGTTCTCTAAAAAAACGTACCTCTCGTCCAAGAGTGTATCAATTAGAGGAAATAAACCCCGCCTGAAATCGGTCCCAAGAACAAGTTTTAAGGCTACCAATAATTCCTGGAGCCAAAGATTTCTTATATCACTTTCTAGTGAATAAAGAATGACAGGAAGAACCAAAAAGTGCAAGAAATGCACTAACCTTTCGAATAGAAACCAAGTCAGAACATGTCACAAGCAGATTAACAATGCTTTTGCATATGCTTTCTTCGTGTGGCTTGATATAATCAGCAAAGCTCTTCAGCAGATATGTTAAGAAAGAAACAGTCTGCAGATATCCACAAAATATCACTAAGAAGTGAAAAAGAAACAATAGTTGTAGAGATTGCGGTGATGGAAGCGTTATCATTTTTCCCCAGTTTGCATGCGGAGGAAAGCATGGAACAAGTCACTAGATTCTTCAGAGAAACCAAAACAATGGCTCCTCTAGGAGTTGAGATTTTTTTATTTCTAATTTTACTTTTTTTTCTCTTGGTTTTGGATGATCGGAGAGTAGCCCAGGGTCGTGCTTGAGAGGTGGGGTAGGAAAATAGCAGATTATATAAATGAATTCTTCTGATAGTAATGATAGGAAGAGAAAGAGAAACACACGAGAAAAGAGGAATATAAGCATTAGATCTTCATAAATCTCATCTTCAAATGCAAAGACACTTAGAAGATAAAGTGTAAGCACTCCAGCAATATAGCAACTAACCCATAGCTAAGTAGAATTTGAAGATGGTAGAAGAATATTATTCTGTGTAAAATCCATTCCACATCATGTTTGGAGCTTATACACATTTATCATGACAAGAAAGCTACTTGCACCATTGTACTTTCTGAATAAGCAAATAAACATTAAACATTGGAAAAAAATTAAAGATCATAACCCCCAAACCTCGCAACAATACAATCTATAGTTACCTTAACTTGTGCACCCTTCAGCTCAATAAAATGCATCTTTAGATGGGCTGGGACCTTCTCTGGACCTTGGACCGAAATTGCAGCCACCATCAATGGCAACAGATGTGGGATATTGGTCTGAACAAGCCGGCCATACAACTGAAACAAAAACATACCAACCAGAGGGCTCTCCGTAACAACCTTAAATGACCTCGTGCTTGGGTTGAGCTGCACTGCAGCCCCTCCACCAGAACTACTTGGCAGACCCATTTGATCTACCTCCATGGGCTTCACATCATCACCACTGAACGAGGACCCAACAGACCCAGAGGTAGATGTCGGCACCGGCGGTGGTACCGCCACAGCCCCACTCTCGAAAAAGTAACTAACAGTTGCCCGAAAATTCTGGTAAATTTTGCAAACAAAATCCAGAAAGGGCTGAACTTCATTCTCTAACGTCGGCCTAAAGTTCCTAAGCAAGTCAAAGATAATCCTTATGCAAATTAAGCCATTTTCTTCATTATCAGTCGTCAGGACATGCATCGCAACTTTCAGGAGCTCCTGCACGAAGGGCCTGAGAACCTCACTGTGGGGCAGACGATTGAGAATTTCAATTATAATGTTACGGAGCTTGTGCTCGGAATTATCAACGAACTGGGGCTTGGTTATCTGATATAAAATCACCGAAAACGCACGAAAATAGCATTTCAAGAAATTTAAATACTCCCCAGTGTGACATATCTCTAGACTGTCCCGCACCTCCATCGCCATTTGTAGCCTCGCCTGAATTGCTGTTCCAAAATCCCAAAACAAAACGGCAAAGCATTAATAACACAAATAAAATATACATGCACTTATATACACAACTATAAAGGGAGCGAGAGAGTGTGTATTTTACAGAGTTCTGGTTCGATCAGGTGGCGAGCGTGCTGCTCGAAATTCTGCACCGGTCTCATGGTGGATGAATTTTTAAAATTAAGCTATAAAAAAAAGGGGGACCTGTAGTAGAGGTGATTTGGGAATTTGGAAAGGAATCGGGACTAGGGTTTCAGTATATAGAGTGAAAAAAATGGCAAAAGGTTTTAATTGATGATCGAGCAACCTAATTGGGGAGGAAAGTATGAAGAGCGCAGTTTTTCACCCTCTGGAATGGGTGGTGCTCCGTCGGATTCAGTTTTCCACCTCACTTGCACGTTTATAAGAAATTAGGCCCGGTTATTTTTGTCGTTTTCAAACTGTTATCCGTTTTTAATTTTTTAGAACAGTGAAAACGCATTCTCTATCTTATTTTCGAAAACGAATTTTTCAAAATGAAAAAACAAAACAACAGAAAACAGAAAATGAAAAAAACATCGTTTTGAAAAATTCCTTACAAAACAAGTTAAATTTACAAAACACGCGAAACGGAATCAATCCCTGCAACCCAACTCTCTCCCTCACAGAAAACGGTCGCCACTCTCACCCTCTCCCTGCAAGTCGATAGCCTCTCACACCCACCACCCAAAAACAAAATCAATGCTTATGGCCAAATCGAACGATTCTAGACGGATCTTCAAATCAAGGGCTTTTTTGTTCTTGTTTAGCCGGATCGAACACTTCACGACGGGGAGTTTGAATCTAGGTTTCGCGTCTTCAAAACCAAGTTTTGATTCCTTTGCTTGTGATAATAGTTGGTTATTTGATTGCTATTCCGTATCATAGTAGTTGGTTCCGATTTCGCACTGGTTTTTAATTTGTTTGTTGCAAAACTTGAGTCGGGTTGGATAATAGGTTGGGCAGTCAATTCGCAGGGGGAATGACTACTGGTGGTGGAGGCGGAATGGCAGGTTGAATTCATTGGGGGAATGGGTAGCTGGTGGTGGAGTTGGTAGAATTTCTGGGCAAGGCTGTGTCTGTGTCTTGATATGTTGGTAGAATTGCTAGAATGGTGATGAAAGATCCATGATTTATGAATCAACCTCTCCTCTTTCCTGCCTTTTTCCTTTAAATTGTTAACCACAAATCATTTCAGGTATCAACATAAAAATTCTGAAGATAGTTTTTGTATTTTATACTTGCAATGAAATTCACGTAACCTGATCAGAATAAGAGTAAGTGAACTTGGGTAAAATGAATGCGCATACATTTTGATTGATCCCCGCATCATAACAGTTCTTAAAAGACAACAGTTTTGTTCCGTTCGTAAGGTAGAACTCGTAGCTCACAGTATGACTTGATTGCTTTTGCAAGGCACTGCTTCTCGANTATTTTATACTTGCAATGAAATTCACGTAACCTGATCAGAATAAGAGTAAGTGAACTTGGGTAAAATGAATGCGCATACATTTTGATTGATCCCCGCATCATAACAGTTCTTAAAAGACAACAGTTTTGTTCCGTTCGTAAGGTAGAACTCGTAGCTCACAGTATGACTTGATTGCTTTTGCAAGGCACTGCTTCTCGAGGTCCTCAGATTTCCGTATAAAACTCCGCAAATTATCCCTGTGGGAAACTCTCTCGACCTGAAACGGGAAAGACGATATTAAGGCATCCTTAAGGAGTAGCACTTATCCCCGTGTAATTCTAGAATTCTAAAACTCAGAAACTGAAGGAAGGTGTTTTGAGGTCATTCCTCTCACATATAGACAACCACACTGTAATTCTCAACAAACCTTTAGCTAAAACTAATGTGCAATTTCCCCCGCATATCATAAATATAGCTTATTATAAAAACATCGTCTAGCTGTCATTTCACCGACAAGGTTCTATATACTTAAGCCTAAAAATTTCTAAAAATGGTTTCCATCGTCTCTAATGCCTGCCAATTTAGCAGTTCAAAACACACATTTTTCTAATTCAAAACCATATTTTTATTGAAACAAATTTTAGATCAGTGAAATTGCAAGGTGCTTTTTCATGGTCCTGTGATTCTTTGAATTCTTCTAATCAGGAATGCTAAGATTGAAAATGTTTCCGTCAAATGAACAAGAAATGCCAGGTACATAACCTCTGTAGATCATACATTACTATCGGAGAAGATGAGATGCTTAGTGATAAAATATGGCATGCCTGACTTGGTGTCTGTGTCTGTGTCTTGCTATACATTACTCTGTGTGTGTGTGTCTTGCTATGTTGGTTGAAACTTCTTGGTGGACAACTTGAGGTTCATAATCATCTTATTTAAATGATGGTAGAAGATACAGGCTTCAGTTATGAGTGGCACGGGGAATTCTCTCTCTTCTCCCCTTTTCTCTCCTCTGAAATAAATAAATAAATGAAACACATGCTCGCTTATCATTGACAAATATATTCTTTGCAAATGGAAGCTCAGTGATCAATCAAAGAAATCACTACTACTAACATAGTGGCAGACGTTTGAAAGTGCAAATATATTTCTCGTGATATTAATCTTTATTTTTGGTGTATTTTCAGAGTCAAAAGAGAACTGAGACTGCATCTGAAAAAGGTGGGGAGGAAAAGAGCAAAATTTGATGATGAAACAGAAGAAGA
>CAIGRQ010288232.1:0-12052 GCA_903798375.1 Fraxinus sp. D2006-0159
GTGAGTTCTAAATATCATTTTTTTTCCCTTAATTAATTTCTTGTTATCTTGTGTGAAAATGCCGATGAATCTTATGTCTGACTTATCCTGATCTAGTAAGGATTAAAGGAAGTTCTTACGAGAAAATTGGTAGCGCTGCTGTTTGGTATACAAAAAGGTGGCTAGCTTAAAATTTTCAACTGTGCCAAATGGGAAAATTATCACTAAGTGGTCATCCAAATGTTTTGCCCCTGTTGACATAGCCAATGGTCATTGACTCAGGCAATCTATTAGTATAAAGCCAGTCTATGAAAATATGCTTCGCATGTCTCAACTCTATATTCTATATCTGCATTATTCTTTGACAAATTGGTGATGCAATAAAAACATTTCGAGTTGGAGCTGCCTCTTCATAAGATATTCTACATTGACATTATGCAATTATACCACTTGATATATTGATAACAGTCCTTGATTGATGTGGCTGATATCGATCAAGTTTTACTACTATGTATTTCAGAATGCGTACTAAAGTATTTGTTTTATGGGTTATTGATAACAATGGACTTGATTGAGTAGGAATACGTGGGGCTTCTGTATAAAGTGTATAAATGTCTTTTTAGTAGGCTTTCTCATTAGTTGACTTAAATGTGAAAATGACCATTACCTACAAGTTTACTTTTCATGTTCTTCTATGACCATTACCAATAGATTATTGGAATCTAAATACCATATAATGGGCCAGCCATGAATTCTAATTTTGTGTCTACTTGTGGTGCATAACTGTACCCCCTCCCAGTTTTCCCCCAGTGGAGAGGTTTCGTGTGAAGAAAAATGGAGCTTCTGGGGAGGGGAGAGTAGATGGTACTGGTGGGGGGATAGGTTGTAGGTGGGAATAGGGTGAAGGTGGAAGAAAGTGAGGTTTCGAAGAACTAACTTTTATTTCAAATAATGCCATTTCAAACGAGAAATTAGTGACTCGTTTCATGGTAAGTCCACTTTTGAACAACTCACCTATTTTACTGCTGGATTATTATTTGTATTGTATTATAATTTCTTAAAACACTTGTATAGGCTTGAGCAAATCAGATGTGATCGGGGATGTTGGCAGTAGAAATTTTTATCTTCGGAAGTGTAGCAGTGACAATAGAGCAGAGAACATTTCAACCTCTTCAAAAAATACAGACACTGCATCAACAAATTCAAACAATGATTCGGTTGTCTCACCTTCATTTGCTGGTTTGATTGATCAGAAGATGAAGAATATCATAAGGAAAGCACAAAAACTGTGGAAATTTTTGGGCTGCATGCAATGCACTAGATAATTTGTGCTACAATTTTCTCAGAGTAACATAATATTATATTGTTGCTAGGTCTGGGGAAATTTGCAGCAGTTGGTTAATGGTGAAGTTGATATTAAGCATACTCAAAACTGTTGGACAGAAATTAGAGGGGATCTCCTAGGCCAGGGGGTGCTTTGATGAATTCACAAATGCTGGGATTTGGGCCAAGATGAGTAAGCAAAATGGAAGGATGCAAACTTGATGGAAATTGAGATTTAGTACAATGGTGAGGGTCCAATTGAAAAAAAAAAATGTAGAGTACTACTTTGTAGACTTGTGAGAAAAGCTAGAGGAACTAGTGCACGAAGTCTTGTCAAGGTATGGTAAGACAAAATCCTTGGAAGAGAATTTTGAACTAGAGATTACAAGTGAAGAAAATATTAATCAACTATTAAGCAATCAAACAACTAAGGTTGATGTATTCGATTGAGACTTTTAATAACTTTTTGGAATTTACAAGTTTAGGGACATTTAATGTAGACTTTTGAAAACCCTCAAAAAGTATTGATGTATTCAATTGAGAATTTTGTAAACTTTTAAAAAGTCTCTAGAAGTTACGGTGCATTCAATTAAAGCTTTTTAAATGTCCCTATAAATCTTGGGGTATTCAAATTTTAATGATTTTTAGAGACTTTTATAAAAGTTTTCATAGTATTAATTTTTAAGTAAAAAGTACTAAAATAAAATCTAAAAACTTATCTCTCATTATTCACAAGATTTTGGGAGACTATGTGATAGATAATTTCACATTATTGCACTAGATTTATATCAATTTTATTTTAAATGAAAGTCTTCAAATATTTTTTGAATTCTATAAAAAATTATAAAAGTTAACAAAAAAATTCCACTAATTCCATACAAATTTATAAAAATAAAATAAAATCATGAAATCCACAAAAATAATCACTTAAAAAAATTCATCAAAGTTTTCAAAAGCCTCAATTAAATACACCATGCTAAATTGTATCTATATGAGGATATGACTAGTACAAGGTTAGATAATTGTGTAACAAATGAAAAAGTAGACCCTTAGTCCATTTCAACAAGGATAGAATCAATTACAAATCTACAATATTAAGGTAGGGACTCATAATTTTGTCCCAACTGTACAATAATGTTAGCGTTGCATTTTATACATACATGATACATATAGACAAGACTTCAAATATATCGGATATGCATTCAAATTAACATATTTCGAGGAAGGTGGTGATCACAAAAGTAACCATGAGCTAACAAAATACTTCATCGGATGAAATACTCCACCTACATGGATAGAAATCGCCGGTATAGAAGAGCCACACTAATTAATAAAAAGCTCATTTTTGGGATGTCACGACGTAAAGGTTTGAGACAAGAATGTTACAAAGGTAAAATATTGAGGATGATGAATGTAATTTGCTCTTAATTTTTTCTGATTCAATAGGTGAGCCGAGTTTTATAAAATGAATTTTGCTAAATGTACCCTGGCATTTACACGCCCGGGTACACGACCCCACCGCCTCCCGAGGGCTAGAGGTGAATAAAATAATAGGCGGGCCCCCATTGTGAGGGGGCAGGAGGGCGTGGGATCGGGTACACGGGGTAACCTGACCAAAACGCCCCATCCGACCCAATTTTACAATTTACACCACTCTTGTCCCTTGGTTTTGACGGGAGTTTCTGTAACAAAAAGGTACGCGCATCTGTGCAAGATTCCAGTGAGTTACAGCTGATTACTCCCTCTTCTCCCTGACCGAGATTAGGGGGTTTTCGCCTTTTCTCCGATCCGTTCCTTGCAATTTAATCATCACGAAGCACCAGGGAGATTGACCAGGCGCTTACGTCTTAATCACTCATTCTTGTATCTTGAGAATTTTTGCTAATATTGATAAAGCAGAATATTTGACACTAACGGAATGGGAGATGTGTGGGCATGGCTGCTTTTCTTCTTCACGCTTATTGCTTTGGTCGTTATACTTGTTTACCAGGCTAGTCCCACCTTAATTATGTTATTTACGCTATTATGATAAACCATGACAGGAATTTNTATCTTGAGAATTTTTGCTAATATTGATAAAGCAGAATATTTGACACTAACGGAATGGGAGATGTGTGGGCATGGCTGCTTTTCTTCTTCACGCTTATTGCTTTGGTCGTTATACTTGTTTACCAGGCTAGTCCCACCTTAATTATGTTATTTACGCTATTATGATAAACCATGACAGGAATTTTTGGATTGTGCTTTAAATTTTGCATATTTATGTTGGATTATTCAATGCTTCCATGTTTGCTTTTGGTTTTGATGTAGTCTTAAAATTCAAATTGTACTAGATACAATACAAAATGGAAAGCAACGTTGTTTAGAAAAAAGTTATTTTTATTGATTAACGTCTGAAGAGTTACTGAATAATATTCTTAAGATCGCCTTTGCCAATTGGACTAAAAGGTTTTTCTTTTTAATGTTATCTGCTTATGAATGTGAATTTTGTGAGGGCCAATGGTTTTCTAATGCTCCTTGAAAGAAAGGCTGGTTTTTTAATCAAATGAAGTTGAGTTTTCTTTTAGCACAATTGGTGGTACAATGGCTATTTCCTTGCTGCAGGGGATTAATTCATCCTACATCTAAATTTTGTTAAGATTGACATGAACACAGGGGTCAATACACTTGTTTCTTCATGGAATTTTCACTCAGTAGAGTTTGTGAAAATTAAGTGCGCAAATGTGGCTGTATGAGGGTTTATCTAGAGTTGAAAATCTTGAACCATGTGAGCTTCAAATCCATTTCCATGAAGTTCTGACTTACATGAGTTTTTGCACGATTGAATCTGAATGAGTTTCAAATGTTAAATCTATTGAAGGTTGCATACTTGCATTTATGGTGTCAAATGAGTCCAAATAACTCGTTCAACTTGCATTATTTTGTAGTTCATTCCAATTCGTGAGGTACAGTTTGATACCACCAATTGTAGTTTTGGTAATCTATACCTTGGAATTGAAATTTGTTTAAAATACACGTCTGTGCTTTAACTTATTCCTGTTCCTTTTAAAAATATCTCCTTGCAAATTATAGATTTCATATTCGAGTATTATATCTTGGTTCGAGATCACAATTTGCTGTTGTACTTCGTAAATTCAAATCCTTCAATTAAACCCTAGAGTTAACTTGACTGGTCCTCCACTTGTCTGTGGATATGTTAATTATATTTTTTCATTGTTCACGTTCAATTGGAGCACTGAATTAAATTTTCCCTAGACTGTTAACATTTTTTTATAACCTTCGAACTTGGCCAGAAACTAAAATGTTTTAACATTTCCAAGTATGTTGCAGCATCAGAGTTTATGGAGAGAAGAGGACAAGGGATTTAGTCTTGTACATATACAGAAATGCCAGAAATTGGCTATTTATTTTAAGTTTGTCTTGTACCATAGTGCTTAGGGTTGTCAGGTGTCGACTAAAATATTCTGAGTTGTTTCCATGTCAAGCAAATGAGTTTGATACATGGAATCTGACTCTTAATATGCTGTGCAGCTCATGTGCTTGGCAGATCTAGAGTTTGATTATATCAACCCTTATGACTCTGCATCTCGAATAAACAGAGTGATTTTACCAGAGTTCATCACACAAGGGGTTCTCTGCTTTCTCTTCCTTGTGACAGGACACTGGATTATGTCACTTCTCGGTGTTCCGTACCTGTACTACAATGTGAGCTTGTAAGTTCTTGTCAACTTCTCGTTGAAACTAAATTGAATTAACTGAGTGATTGTTTTCCATATACCTCGTTGCTCTCTCTATATGCCTTTCAGCTTCTTACGTGCTGCACAGTGACAGAGCTGGATCGAGCTTCCTTCTTAACAATTGTTTTACCCTTTCCTTTTTTAAATTCCGTTTAATTTTGACATATGTTAAGCATTCGTTCAAATTCCAAAAAAATATTCGGTATCATTCAGTTTTGAATATATAGTCCTCATTTGACATATGTATTTACTCGTCAAATTTGTCACGTGCTAAAAGGTTTTGTTGCAGTTTAGATATATATATTTATGCGAGTGAATGATCTGCAACGAAAACCCTTTTTTTTTTAATCTTAATTTGTCCGAACTGGTGTGAATCTCAATGATTGGAAAATTATTTAAGTTGCAAATCAATTCCAAGGTAAGTTCAATGGGTCTAACGTGCTGCCTGCATATAGCTATTGGTTCATGGTACAATTGGATTGTTGGTTTATAATCTACCAGTGGAATAGAACTAAAGAGCAGATAAAACAACAATATAATAAAAAAAGGGAAAAACAGACGATTTTTTTATCTTGAAAGTCAGTCAAGGACACCGAATTGGCTATACAGGTAGTATAGATAATCTATGGTTTATGCTTGTTGGTGTTGATATTATATCAGATTGATCTGAATGTTGGCTTTACCATTTGTTTGTTATTTAGTTAGATAAACTATTTTTTATGACAGTTCTAGATAACAAATCACTGAATCGTGATTTTATTTAATTAGGTATATGCGAAGACAACACCTTGTAGATGTAACTGAGATATTTAACTTGCTCAATTGGGAAAAGAAGCAGCGCCTTTTCAAACTGGGCTACGTGATACTTCTCCTCTTCATGTCCTTGTTTTGGTGAGTGAAAATCTGTAACCTCTTTGATTATGACAATTAGAGTTTACCTCATCTTTGAAACTGTCCAAATCACCATTTTCTTTGGTGTAGGATGATTTACAACGCACTAGAAGACGATGAGCATTCACTATAGATTGAGTCATTGGCAAAATATAACCCCGTCGAATGCTGTAATGTATTGAAGAATAGCAGCATCAGCTGGCTTGTTCTAGCACATTTTTCTCTTTGTGATGATTGTAAAACTTCCATTTATTATAGTAAGATCTTAAATTATTTGGATGCTTTTGCATTCACAAGGTTTCCATTTGTATTGATCTTTGAGACCCAGTTTTTCTCCATTACAAGTTTGGATTCTGCAATTGTATCAAAAACAGCTATGATGCAACGCCAGATCTATAACCTGGTTTTCTTCTCTTTTCTTTCATCTGGTTTTTATTTTGTTTTGATGTCAACAAATTCGTATGAATTTTGAGAAGGAACTTTATACGGTGATGTAGTTCACATTAAGTGACCATTTTTGTTACAGTTTAGAGGTGATTGCTACTTGATGTATTGCGCGAATGATATTGCAGCCCATTTTTTTCAAATCTCTCTCACACACACACACACACACACACACGTGTACTGTTAAATGTGTTCATATGAGAAATGCACAAACTTATCTCCAAATCAGCAAAAACATACGTTCCCATTTCCGAACGCCACAATCCCAATCCCTAACCCTAACCCCCAAATCCATTTTCATTTCTCATATGTGAAATGGGTCTTCTGTAGAAAAGATTAAGGGCATGTTCGGTATAGTTTAAAATTCAATTAAAATTGAAAATATCGTCATTATTGGATTCCACTCATCTAATAAAAGTCAATAATAAAGGTTAATGTTTTAATTTTAATCTTTACCAAACACGCCTAAGTTTAGCAATCAAAAACATAAAATCGGATTGCGATCTTTGTTGTGATTCGATTTTCCCCAAACCCGAAAACGGCATCCATTTCTGCAAACAGCGGGTAAGTTTGAATGATGAGGCTATGTGATTACTTTGATTTTGTGGTTGTTCTTATTAATGCTTTTGTGTTATAATCGACATCCATATTCTTTTGATTTTTTGCTTGTGTATGTTAAGAAAAATGGGCTGTTGGTTAGTGTATTTGAATTTTCAACTTGGAATTTGTGTTATGCTTTGGCAATATAGAAGCTTGTAATCCTTTGTAGGTGATGAGTTAGTGCATGTTTAGTAACAATTAAAATTCAATTAAAAATTAAAAATATAGTCGTTATTGGGTTTCACCCGTTAATAAAAGTCAACAATAACGACTAATTTTTCAATTTTAATTCGATTTTAATCTCTATCAAACAGGCTCTTAATGTTATAAAATTCGTTGCAGTTTGAACTAATTTATCCATTCTAACCATTGAATTAACGCCTGAATGACTGAAATTGGTGGCTCCAGTTCCATGTGCTTGTTTAGAATGGCGGGAAGAATCTGTGTGATCGAGACATTTGCTCAAATAATAGAAGAAGATGTCGAGATATTCGTCAACATAACGATCCGCAAAGGAAAATGAGCTACAAAAGAGAGCACGAAAGGAAGGGGAAGACTTCCGTGAATTTGTTAAAGCTATATTGCACTAAAAAAATATGAGCATGTTTGGTAACAATTAAAATTCAATTAAAATTAAAAATATGGCTGTTATTGGGTCCCACCCGTCTAATAAAAGTCAACAATAACGATTAATTTCTCAATTTTTATTCGATTTTAATCTCTACAAAACAGACACTATATATCATTTGAAATACCATAATTTTGGGAACATTGTTAGAAATGTTAAAAGAACCAAAATTTAAATTTAGATTTAGGCTCCGTTTGAGCAACTTTTTTCTAGAATGAGAATGAAAAATATAACCGTTATTGAGCCCCACACAAGAAATAGAAACTCAAAATTGATGGTTTAATGTGATTGATAACGGTCATATTTTTCATTTTTAAGGATGAAAAAGGCTTAAACGGGACCTTAAAATTTTTGAATTAATTAAAATTTCTAAATATCTGATTTAATAGTTATTTTAATCACCTGGTTTGCAAGTGAAAGTTACAAATATAAAATATTTGATTTGTCTAATTTTTCTCAAGGGTTTTATCCCTCGGTATTACGCTAGAAATTGGGACGAATTTAGGCAAAAAGGGATACAATTCATCATCCCTTTGGCACCAATTTATCTTGTGTTCTGCTCAACATCTTCATCACCGAACTTGGAAGGTAGTATCGGATTTTAGGGAACAGATTTATCACCCCCTCGGCGCCAATTTATGTTGTGTTGCAGTGGTTTCTACTCAACTTCTTCATCACCAAACTTGGAAGGTAGTATCGGATTTTATTAGTGTAAAAAGGGTTTATACGTGGAAATCCCACTCGATCGGATTGCTGTGAATGATTTAACTTCAACTCAACTCCTTGGAATTTATTTATTCCAAAATTGTTGTTTCCTGATGGTAGAAACAATGATTTTTGATGCGGTTGTTTATGGTTTTCTCCTTACCTTTAAAACTGACCTCCCTTCAAGTGTAATAGGTGAAATGCCCAGGTGGATGAACCCCTGATTTGGAGGCTTATTGATTGAATCATTTGAAATTGAAGTACTTGAATTACGATTATATGCGTGAGACCGGTAGATTGATCAAAGACGACAAAATAGTAGGTCTACCAGGTTCCAAGATGAATGGATTGTTGGATTCTCAGGGATTAAAATCCTGATTCTAGATCAGTACACTCTCAATTTTAAAATTTCCTCCATAAAGAGAACTGCTGGGTGTATTTGGTTATCATCAATGGTTAATTATTCATGTATACTTTAGAGGTGTGGCTGTTTTGTTATTAACACTTCCTTTGGTGTTTGAATGGATTATGTATGGATTCTTTAATTTCGAAACTATTCTTTAGGTATTAATAGTTGCTTTGGTGCTTGAATGACTGAGGATAGCAGTGCTATGATTTTCTGTTATCTATTTCACCCCTTAAAATGTTCGTTTTACTATGCAATAGGTGATCAAATGATGGCTTCTTGTTGAAGTTGAGTTTGAGAAGTGAAACAAATCTTCTCACGGTTTGTTTTCTATGTTGCAGCTCAAGGATACAATACATCATGGTGAATGCCATCAGAGGATTGTACGTTTCATGGTAAATTACTATTTGGCAACGAAGTTATTTAATGTGCTAATTTTCCAACTATGTGGCATTTGATTGTCATTTTGTGTGACCTGTACCGCCACCAAAAAAATAAATAAATAAAAGAGGGAAAGGAAAAAAAAAAAGCGACTCCCTTTCCAACTGTGTTTGTTGAATCTGACTGATTAACTGATTAAGTACTCACTTTCATCAGTCTAACACGTTTAAGTGTGAAATTCATGATATTACGAAGCATCCATTTCATGCTTTCTGTCAATGGCCATCATCTAATAGGGATTTGCTTTATCTTTCTTATACAGTGACATACCTATGGCACAATTCATCATCAACATGAATGCTGCACTACCTCAAGCGGATAAGTTCATCATACAAATATTGGATAACACTCATCTTTTTGTGCGATCAGACATGGCTGGCATGATACGAAGCGCCATTGCATCATTCAGAGAGCAAAATACCTATGAGAAGCCTTCTTAATATGTGTAAGGATCATTGCTGCATTCATACCGTAATGATGCCATGCTTTTCAAGTATGTACAATCTTATTTGTTTATTTGGACCTAAATTTTATGAAGTAAACCTACATTAAGGCCGAGTATTGCTATTTCTACAATTTTTAAGTACAGGTCTTGAAACAAAATTTGAACTTACGGGTTTGGTGTGCTTTTGTTTTGCTATTTCATGAGTGCTGATGGCTTAATTATGACTTATTTGATCCGACTTTTTGGTGGCATCAAACACCACTAGGTTTCACGGACCGTAGGTTTGTAAGTATATACATCCTCGTCATTTCTCTGGTACTTTCTTCTTGCTTCACCTCGTCCGTCTCCCTCCAGTTCTTTTAAAAATCCCAGGAAGGTCATAACACCATCTAAATTCTCGGCAGATAGTCTATCCCATTTCACAAGAACAACACAAAATATATAATGTTGAAGATTGAAAATAAGAATATTCGAGTACACGAATATGCACCCTATGATGACACTGAGAAAGCTGGAAAATATGAACAAAGTTGACGCACACAGTATGAAATATGAGTTGCCAAACAATTTTCATGAGAAATGAAAGTTCAGATAGAAGGGAATACCTATTTATGTACAATTTTATTGGATTCAATGTGTAAAAGAACTTTTTCAGGAACTTAATAGAATTGTTATATTCTTAATAACCTGCCATATGAAGCTTAAACCAGGAAATTTCCAAGAAGCTTAAATAATATAACCGCTTAAAAACTCGCAATACTAGCCGGTTTAAGCCCTAATCGGTGAATCATCACCAGTTCTCCGTTTTTCAAATTTTAAACTTTGAGACGAAACAAAGTCAGAGCCCCATTAGTGATTATTTAACGGCTTCCTGGTTTAGTTTTATAGACTAACTTCCTTCGTATGAATTTAACCACCTCCGATGTTGGATACTTAAGTGCCCAGCAAAATAAATTTTCCAATTGTTTGAAACTTTGCCAACTTTCAATTGTAATTTGTTTTGTTTCGCAACAAAGTAAATTGTAATGTTCATCTCAATTTTTTATTTATTAAATTTTTAAATTAAATTAACTTCATTATTAGCCTAATAATGTTAAGACACCCTTTTCAAGAAACTCAAAAAGATTCTAAGGGTGTGTTTGATATAGAGGGAATTCCATGGAAAATGGAATTTATTTTCGATTTTTCCGCTTTTCTTGTGTTTGATAGGTTTTTTTTTTTCCAGGCAAAAGATTTTTTTCATTTTTTCTCACACACTCATATTTTCTTGTTTTTCCTTGAAATCATTTTCCTACCAAAGTGGTGGGAAAATATTTTCCAGTGTGATTTTTTTTTCCAATTAAAAAAAATTCTAGATACAATGATAAATTTTTTTTAATTATTTTTATTAACAATTTCTATGCAAAACAAAGTCAAACGAATGGTATTCGATATAGTAAAAAAAATTTCTTTTCTTGACAATGAGAACAAATTCTAGATCCAATGATAAAAAAAATATTAGTTTCATGAATAATTTCTATGAAAAATAAAGTCAAACGGATACTAATATTTCAACATTTTTCAGGTAAAAAATTATAACAATCAAACACAATCAATTACAATTCTCAATAAAAACAAACTTTAGACAATTCAATTTTTTGAAATTCATTTTCTTTTTACCGAATTTCCATATTTGTAAAAGACCCTAATTCTAACATGGCATATTATATCAATATATTAATTATTAATTTTTGAAGTGTCAAAACTATATAATAATAAATCTAAAAAATAAAAATGAATTTATATTTCTTTGAATTAGTATGAAAATTTTAAAAAAAATATTGTTATATTATTTTATTATTTGTGAGTGTATTCATTAAAAGAAAATGTACAAAAAATAATAACAATGTCCTTAAAATCAATCCACTTGTTTAGTTATTACGATTTTCCATCAACATTTCTTCACTCCATAATTTGATCATCATAGCTATGAAATCTTCAGGGAAAAAACTCATAAATCCTACTTTAAGTATACACCATTTCAAAAATAACAAAATATCTTTCAAGTTACAAAAATTAATTTTTTGACCTATACATACACATATATATTTTTTTTATATAATAAAAGATAAATATATATACATATATAATTAACCCACCCACCTACACCACCCTCACCATTACGACGAACGTTCCGATGATTGCTCCGATTCTGATGACTATTCCAGTGATCTTTCCAACGACTATTTCAATGAGCATTTGTTGATTACATATTTCAAAATTAATTTGTCACAAATTATTTTATTGATCACATATTCAAAAATTACTAGTCACGATTATTTATCAGTCATATATATTTCAAATTTATTGGTCACAGATTAATCCTTAGTCACAATTTTAAGGTCACAGTTAGTTTTTTTATTTTTGTGACCACTACCAACTTTTGTGACCACCAGCGACTTCTGTGACCACCC
>CAIGRQ010288266.1:0-12791 GCA_903798375.1 Fraxinus sp. D2006-0159
TTGCTTAAACCTAGTAATATTAATATATAGTTAAATGACAATGTTGTTAATGTGACTATGGGGCAACAAGCCAACAACATAATATTATTATAGTTAGTGGTTAATAGATTTGTCTACTTTCTTATCTAGGAAATGAAATACAAAAATATGATAAATTTGTCTAGACGAGAACACAACCCATTTTGCAAAAAATTATTAGCATATAAATTTATACAACAAAAAGTTTCAGTGACGTAAAATTTGACGCCGAAATCAATTCTGCCTTAAACCAATTCAATTGGTTCAGTCATTACCAACAAACGTATTAAGTTGTATTGTGATATGTATAAATTATTTAAAATTGATTATTCTCATTGAACAGGGTCACATTTAAAATGAGAAAAAGAAAAATTACCGTTTATAATTCCTAGTAGCCGCTCAACATGGTATGTGGGGGGTGTGACGGTGATTTTTGCTGGATTCATGTGGGAGAGGGAGACGAGTGATCTGAACTTTGAATAGGTTACGAGTGGGTTTTAATTTTATCTTGTGGGAGAATATGGTTTTTTTTTGGAGTGGTGGTTTTTAATTGGGTAAGATTTTTTGTTTTGTTGTATGCTTCACCAATTATTTAAAAATAAAATTACACATTGTTCAGAATATGGGTCCTCAAATGTTTTGGAAATAAGACAACATTCTCTTGGAACTCATATAAAGCCCGAGACTGATAATTCAACAATAAACTTCAAGGTTATTTTTAACAAGAAGATAAGAACTTGCGATTTTTTTTATGGGTTTGAAAACTCTTATGGTCCACACTATGATTTAAGTTAACCCGTTGAGTCAACTATTGACTCAATCTAAAGTTTCGATACTAGGAGTGATAAGATGACTGCATCAATTAGTTAGTTTTGAAACTAACAATAAGGATCAAAAAGCACAAAATCAAACTCATTGAGTCTAAATTGGGATGCAATGGCATGTCGCAAAAAACACGGGCAAACACGATTTAACTTCCCCATTAGAACCTTGAAAAGAAATCGTGGATCTACAACAACCTTCAACCCCCACCCTTTCACAAAAGTCCCGAGTGTTCCAAAATCATGCCATGAAGAATTGTATTTGTAGGAGTCACCACCATGATCTCAACCTTCATTGCCACCATAGCCACCACTATCATCACCTCGTCCAACACAAATATCACAACCTCCACCTGCACGGGGTATGTAGAACTTTGGCTTGTGATAATAAGATGGAAAAGGCGGGGAGAAGTATTGTTGATATTGGGATGATGAGTGTGGTGAATTGGAGATATTAACTAATATGTCGATAGCAACTCTGATTACTGTCGACATATTTTCTTATAAAGATTTTTAAAAAGGAAAAATCATTTGTGCAGCCAGAGATGGAGTTGGGAGAAGTGGATGGCACCGTTGGATCCATCTATATTAAGGATATTGCATTATTATTATTATTATTAAAAATGACGTTTTAACGTTTGACCATGAAAAATGGCCATTTGCGCACCAAATATAGACAGAGGATGTCAGTGCAAAGTAAAAATAATGGGGACCTAAATCGAGCATAGGCTATAGGTTAAGGACTATTTCTGCTAAACACCTAAAATAAAATAAATAAATAATTTTAACACATGCTGATGTTGCATAAAGGGTTCACTGCCGTGCCGCCTATGTATATATTTCCCCTCTGGCTCTCCATCTCAGAACTCTCTCTAAATTTCGCCGCTAACCCCCTCTCCCTACACATATATAATATACACATTTTTTTACATCAGTATTTATCGGCGCAGATTTTCCGGCGGCTTTTGTTCACTCCGATCTCCGGCGATTGCTCTATTCATCATTTTCCTCAGGTAAGTCTATTTTACTCTTAAAGTGCAGCAGGTCACGCGACGATCACAGATCACGTGACCTCTAGCCCTAGCACAAGATCTTTACTTTGTGTTTCTGAAATTTATTTTCCTTGGCTAATTCAGTTATTATTTATTTATTTTAATTATTTGTTCCCTTGTGTTGGTTTTGCTTTGATCTAATATCGTTGTACTAGTTTTTTGCTTTTATTTGTTTATCATTTATTTTTTTGATCATATTTATCCGGATTTATTAGCTTTATGAAGTTTTTATTGTTTAGGCATTGAGCTACAATTCCTTTGACCGAAGAACCTTTCAGTGTTGCTCTGCTGCTGAGTGGTGTATTTGTTTTTATATTTGATTCTAATAACATATACACATGCATGCACTGAATCTAGCTTTTGTTAGGTTTGGAGTAGAATCAAGTGCAAGGTAGGCATTGATTGTATTAATTTTTAAGCGCTTTATTTTTTATTAATCACAATATTGATTCAGTTGGGTACTTGGGTTCCATGTTTCCTAATTGTTTTCTACATTAATTTGTTTTCTTATGTTCTGATTATAAGCAATGTCTGGGGCATATTAGTAAATGATTCTTTCGTGCATTGGTTAAGCCCCGGTTTGGTCCCCATAATTTCTCATTAAATTATAATTCATTCTTCTATCTAAGAACCACACATTCTCCAATAAAATAATATTACACGTAATTCAAAAACTTTTCCTTCTTTTTTACCCCACATTCTCAAAAAAAAATACTATTCCTTTCATTATAACGTGAAATAATGGGGCCAAACGGGTTCTAAATGCATATTATATCTAGTAACACGTAGGTAGACGTTGAAAAAGGGTATCCGGTAATGGTTACTGTGGGATATCCACAATAATGAAATTTGGATGTGGAGAGGGCCTGCTCTAGCTCATGCGACCAACATTTTTGTTAAAAGAGTTTCTAGCATTTTGAAATTTTTTTAATGCTTTTCACCCTTGTGTTGAAGGTTCTTTATCTCAGTGTGTGCTTACTGATTACAGGTTTTCCTAATTTTGTCTCTGACATTATAGGCGAAATTATGGCTTGCTTTTATATGGAGTGTTGGTCAATGAGCAATATCTGGCTATTATATTTTTATGATATTCTGGGTGTTACTTTTAACCAGCAACTTCAATAAATATAGGCGAGATCGAAAGGAATTTGTGCACTCAAATCACAATTGATAGTTATAGTTTTCTGATCCCATATGGGAGTATCCGCAAGCCTAGTTTAGTGCGCAGCTGTAGTGATCTATGATTAGTGTGTAAAGTACGATGGGCTTGTCACCAAACACATTGACATTCCTTGACAATTGGACAATTAACTAAGTATGACAATCAAGTTTTTTATTCCTGTTGCAAATGATTTGCGACTTTCAGAAAACATCAAATTTGAGGTGCTCAAAACTTAATCACTCAACTTTATGAAATGATGTTTCTATCTGCTTGAGCAGAAATATCTATGCAAATCGTGATTGCTGCAATGAATCCCTTTACAGCTACTGATCAAAGAACTTTCTCAAATGGAGTGAAAGTTTTTGTATCCATATATTCTTTTTGAATGTTTAGGGTGCAGGTGGGTATAATTAATATTTCCGCCTATAGGGTGTATCATCATGATATATGTCGCTGACATGTTTTTATTTATTATAACTGATTAAATATTTGAATGCAGTGTCATTGTGCGAGCCAATTGTAGTTGAAATATAGATGCCTTTTACAAAACTCAACACAACTGGAACTCTCAATGCAATGAAATCAGAAGGGAATGACTCCCTTGACACTTTCATCGGGCAAACTACTACTGCAAAGGAACCTTTTCTCTCTTTTTCAAGGCCAGGGGAGAGTCCAGTGCAGTGGATCCAGTTACTTCATGCCTTAGATCAGCCAGGTACAGGCAGAATATTTTTCAGAGTTCTAAAGTTAATTGCACAGTGTGGTATCTATAAATTATTTTGAATGCATCTCAAGTCTTTGGGGGTTTAGGTTTCAGTTGCCATTTGAGATATGATGGACCTGTGTGTTGTGTTGTAGAGTAAGAATGGTACGATTTTTTTTGTGGAGATACCGAGTGAGCAGGCAGTTAGTGTAGTTACTTGTTAGCAAAATGTGTGTTCTTGGTCTGGAATAATGATTACTTGCCTTTCCTTTTTGTGTAGATCTCCCAGGTTGGCCATTGCTGACTCCTCTGAAAGTGCAGATGCAGAAGTGTGAGAAGTGTTCCCGAGAATTCTTTTCTCTTATTAACTACAGGAGACACATTCGAGTGCATCGTCGCTCTTTAAATGTCGATAAGGTTGTCTTAGCAACTCGCAACTTCATTCCTTTAATCAAAAACATTTTTGCAATTTGGCAAGTCTGTTTTCTGAAGTAATTACTTTGATAAGAAGTTTGTTGATCTATTTATTTTCATTTGGAGCTATGATAAGGATGAAGTGTTCCTTCTGGTTCTATTTCTCCCAGTTTTTTGATGCTATATTTACATTGTGCAGGAATATCACAAAAATAGGGATTTGTTGGCTGCATTTTGGGATAAGGTAATTAATGACCTTCCTGTTTTCGTTTTCCCTGTTTGCTCACTGTTTGCTGATGTTTTTTTGTATTTTTATCAACAGCTCACACTGGAACAGGCTAAGGAGATTGTGGCATTAAATGATGTTTCAATAAAGGTAGTACTCTGTTCCCTATACTCTGTTTGCATATGTGCACACACTCGTGTCCGTGCAGGCATCCTTGTTGATTGAATATTGCAGTTCAAGAAAGTAAAGTGTATTTCTAACAATTTTTAAGGTAGTATATTTGAGAAAGACAGTTATTACTATTATCATTTTTAATGAACATTGGAAAATACTCAGCCAAAGGACTAGTGTTGGCCATGCAAACCACTCTAAATAATACTTCTATAGATACTTTGGTCTTATATTTCACAATAACCAATTTTGATGTCAGCAATATAATTCTATTTGAGTATCATCTTTCTTCACAGAGAATTATTTGCTTTATAATGCTTTAGATGAGAATGTTGTTGTTTAGGTATGGTGCTGCTTTTACATAACTGTAAAATTTTCTATGAAAAGTGATACTACCCCAGCATTTATTTACAAATACCTGGTTGCTGATGCAATGTTCTAATTATTTAAAGAAAGTCCTTCAGCTTTTATATCTTCATCTTTCTACTGGAACTATGTTTTATCCTTGTGTCATTCTATTTATAGCTGATATTCTTGAATTTGATTTTTTGATTTTTTACACTCTGAATTCCTTTAGTTATTTGTAAAAGTAGTAACCTGTTTTTGGTCCAAAGATATGTTGAACGGGGAGGGTCTGTCTTCTTCAAATGCCGGTATGTGTGGGTTGGGTTTGTACTCATATAAGTCTATATAATCTATAAAAGAAATTACTTACACATTTATCATATATACATGGATGCTGACAGAATGTTCTAAATTCTTAAAGAAGGTCCTTCACCTTTGATAAGTTTTCAACTTTATACTGAAACTATGATTTAATCTTGATTTTCTTGAATTTGATTGTTGGGACTCTGAATTCCTGTGGTTATTTGTAAAAGTGATTCTTTTGGTCCAGAGATATGTCAAATGGAGAGAGTCTATCTTCTTCAAATATTGCTTTCTGTTTATATAAATATAAACCTGCATAAAGTGATTTACAATTGAAATTATTCGATAACTTTTATGCTTGATTACACCTTGTGTACACCTAAGGGAAGTTGAAATTCTTCTCCAACTTTATATTGATTTTGACTGCAGGCCTCCCAACTCAATGGGGTATAAAATGTGAACCCCCTCCCCCCTTCCAAAGAAAACGTAGTATAAGAAGGAAAAACCTCTTCAATTATTGGTTTTTAATGTAATGTGCTCTTCAGGAACTTCCTGGGTCATCAGTCATTATGGCTTTGGCGACATCCCTACGCAAACCGGGGATTTGGACTCTTCCACAGGTTTATGTGAAGGCTGGCTCTACATTATTGGTAAGGAAGGCAGTGCAAATCTTTGTGACCCTACAAACAATATAGTTGAATATTATCATATTTTTTTGTTAATGAGAATCTTACCGGTCTCCAGGACATTGTCCAAGCAAAACCTTCCAGGCTACCAATATCTTCAGAGGAACTGTTCAGCGTCCTTGATGATGCTAGTGAGAGAACATTCTTATGTTCTGGCACAGCTGAGTCAGTGCAAAAGTACGTCTTTGAGGGGGAAGCTGCAAAAAAAGGCCTTGAGTTGAGGAACTTAGTTGCTTGCATAAGCTTCCTTTTTGAATATCAGCTGGTATTGTTTTATCGCAATTGCCCCTGTTTATTTCGTGGCTTGTTTATTTAGTTTGAGCTGCCAGCCTTTGTATGCTATGTGTACGCACAACTCTAAACTTGCATATGATTTAGAAAGTTTTCGTCATAAAGGGCCACCTACAGGCTGAAAAGATTCATGTATAGCCAACCTCAATATTTCTTGGGACTAAGGCTTAGTTTGTTGTTATATATGCTGCTGCTGTACAGTATGATGTGAACCAATAGGAGGAATATTCAAATATGCCTTTTTGGTTCACTGACGTCTCAGCACACCTCTTGTTCTTCTGGAAACTTAACAAAATGCACCCCTTTAAGTTGTTGTGCTTATGTGATCAGGTGAAAGCATGGGTTGCTGACAAAGATGCAGAGGCTTTAAGATGTCAGAAACTGCTCGTGGCAGAGGAAGAAGCTGCTCAGAAAAGGTACTTGCTATTTGTTGATATATGGAATTCCACAGTGATGTTGCACTATATAATAAATGCTTAATGTCATTCGTATTTTTTCTTGGAAGTAACATCTTTTATTGTGGTTATGTTTTTGTTTATGAAAAGTACGTTATTCAATGATGTGTTCTTTTTGCTGTCAATTCACATGGTAGATTTTGCCACTTGGGTGGACTAATTAATTTCTAAACCACTCGGGTGTAGATTTTGAAACTGTTCATGTTACGCTATATTTCCTTGCTTAATCTATTGGAAATCGAAGTTCCTCTTATTATTGCTATCATTTATTAGGCGAGCTGAACTGTTGGAGAGGAAAAAACAGAAAAAGCTTCGTCAGAAGGAACAAAGGACAAGGGAGCAATTGAACGAGTGCAAGGCGGAGTTGAATATAAATATAGATGTGCCAGTGCAGCCACATTCGGCTGAAGCATCTGGCCCTCCATCTCCATCTGATTTCAGTCCAAATTCTCCAAATTTGCCAGAAAACAATTCCTTCTGCCCTGAACCCATACAGTTTCCTAGCGAAGAAATAGGCGAAGATATTGAAGCTCGGATTGATTTTGGCAGTGAACATATTGACCAGGGCAATTCCCAGACAATTGAACCCCAGATGATGGCGACAAATGTCCATCGGCATTTAGTGACCAATCGTTGGCAAATGCCAAATTCTCAAAGGTGTGGACAAAATGGCATTCACGTGAGTCAAAATCTTCAAGCTTCGAAACCTGAACCTATGCAAAAGCTCGGTCCTTCAAGAGATCAGGGGACTCTACTTAGCCGCAGCAAAATTTGGACCAAGAAATGTAAAGCAGAAAGTGAAGGGGAGAGCTGGAGACACGGAGTGCAGAGAGAGTCCGGTAACCAAACGGAAGTGAATAGTTGTGAGGTGATGATCGGTTCTATTTCTGTCATGCTGAGAAATTCGCTCACTCAGAAACAGGATGCTCATCCAGATAAAGCAAGTGATACCATGCTTATGAATGGTATTTCTGAAAAGTCAATTAAATCTGATGCCGTTCAGTTTGGCATGAACCAAGTGGCTGCCACGCTTTGGATGCCTGTGAGTCGGCATGAAACTAGAGGTCCATTGCCAGTCCAAAGTGGCAACATAGATTCTGAAGACAAGCTTTTGTTGGAAAAGGTTTATGATCGAAATGTATCCAGTGAAAAATGTGTTCAATCATGTTCCATGGAGGACAAAGATCATGGTAATAGTGGCAAGCACAGCCATGTGCTTTCAGATGCGCAGCCAGGAGCTTCCGTTTTTTCCAGTATTGATGCAAAAGAGTTTCTTGCACAGAGTACGTTATAACTGTCCTTTTGGTCTCCAACTTCACGGTTTACAGCAATCTTTGCGAAGCTTAAATAGTTTACTCAAGTTAAAAATAAATATTCTCTGACTGGTTAAAGTTAAAAATAAGTAATTTATTTTGACAGGAAGCTAAGGGTTGCTTTGACAGTAACTATTTTAACTTAAAAAGTAATGAAAAAAATAACAAGTCCAAACATGTTTGGAAATATGCTTTGTCTCAAGCTTAGCCAAACATGCTCCATCATCTCTTAGACTTGATAAACTTCAATAATTTCGATTGGTTTTGATTGATGCAGGATGGAAGGAAGCTATATCCGCAGAACATGTGAGGTTGGTCCTTTCCCCAGAGCATGAATCTCCCAGCTGCCCTGATGTCCGATTCAATGACGGCTCTGGGATCAGATGTTAATGAGCGCACCGTTCTCGGAAATGCCGAGAATCGGCCCTTTCGTCAACCAGCGGAAATGTTCAAGTTACTGTTAGAACAAAGCCAGACAAGAGTTTGAAGGTAAAGTACATTCCAAAACAAAAAGCTGCTGCCTAGGTTGGAGGGGAGTAGTAGGTTCTATGTACCGTGTTTGTGCAGTTTAAAGCATTGCCATTACATTACACCCATAGCAGAGGTTCCAGTTTTACGTGTGCACTTCTGTCCGAAAATTGAAGGGAATTTTTTTCGACAAGCAGATTCTTTTTTTTTTTCCCTGAAGGGGAAATTAGATTATATCATTGTCCACCCTCGAGTTGCTTGAGCATTTTGGAAAGGGGTTTTTCTTTTTCTTATTATATATCCCTGTAATAAATTGGTGTTGTACTGTTACTTCAGATCTCCATTTTGCTTTTTATCCTACTCAAGACGCTTTGCCAGATTGGTGAATACATGATTCAACATAAGAGCATCTCCAAGATGCTCTCTATTTTTAAAGAGTATATTATATCATTTGGAGGGCATCTATAAATTTAAAGAGTTAAAATTTTGAAGTACCCCAACAAACTCTCTATATTTAACACTTAATACACTCAACAAATATTTATTATTTTTTTTTATCTTTTATTTTAATTAGTTTTTTTTAATATTAATATTATTTTATTGATTTCCAACATTGAAAATTGAAACCTTTTGAAAGAAACCTTTTGAATGTATTTAATTACAGAGAATGAGTTTGACTCTTTAAATTTGGAGAGTCAAATTCACTCTCTAAATTAAAATGTTAATTTAAAGAGTCTATTGGAATATAATTTTAAATGTTGACTCTTTACAATAGAGAGCATCTCATGTTTAAAGAGTCTTGAAAAAATGTTCTAATATCACAATTATTACAGAAAGGATTAACATTTACTGCTGTAATGAACTCTCGCCCCATCTTAGTATGATAATCATTATCTTTACATTTTAAATATGATAACTTTTTAAACCTTTATGGGAAAAATGTCTCTATTGCTACTTATTTTATTTTATTATAATTTTTTGTGAATATTTCCTAATTGTTAGTATTACTCAGTTGCCATTGAATTTAGAAGTTCTTCGAATGGTTATTGAACTCACCAAAATGTCATCTTATCTGCCCTTCTGTCACTCAATGTTTTATTGAACTAAATGACATAGATTGAATGATGGATGAAATTTCATTTAAGGTTATCGAATTCGTGAACTTTTAAAATGATGGGTAATAAATAGAGAGAGGACGAGATAATGTTTTAGCAAGTTCAATAGCAATTTGGAGAACTTCTAAAGTAAAATAACAACTAGATAAATATTTAGAAAAGTTCAAAACTCTTTAAAATTTCATAGCAATTTAAAAATATTTGAAAAGCTCAATGATTTACAACTAGTAAATCAATATATGTCTTTTAGAACTTAATCAGCATATCATTTAATTTGATGCTATTTCAAAATAATAGAGGAAATTTCTTGAGGATCGAGCTCGAGAATGAAAAATAGCAGCATGATTTACCAATTTAGAGTGTGTTTGAGCCACATTATCCTGGAAAAATGTATTTTGAAATAGTAGATTGATAGAGAATGTATGGTTGAAAAAAAAAGGAAAAGTTATTGATGCGATGAAAAATATTATTTTGTTGAAGAATGTATGGTTGAAAATGAGCAGAAAAATGAGAATGAAAATTTTAATGTGACCAAACAAAGGCTTAAACTAGAAAGATGAAACATTTTCTCCATTAAGGATCATTTTATTCCAAAATATAGTTTATATTTATCATAGCAACACTCAAGTCAAAATATCAAACTCGACGGGATGATGATATGGATAATATATGAACATAGCTCTCAAAATAAATAAATAAATAAATATTAATGTTAAAGTAACTTTTGTAGCCAAATGCGTTCAAGTATTATATTGCAAATAAGTAAGTTAAGTTATTTTCAAAATAAGAAACTTCAATTCAACTTTTATAACTTTTTTACTTTCACTTTCAAAATTATTAGCCAAACGCGACTGCTACTTGTTCAAAGACTTGACCTTAACCTCCTCATCTCACCAACCACCCACCACAAACGTCTCCCTCTCTCCAACTTCTCCCTGAAAACCCTCCTCTCTCCAAATTCCTCCCAATTTTCCTCTCCACAGATTAAGAAAAACAAAACCTTTCTTGGTCTGCAAATAATTTCATACTTACAAACAACAATTGATTCGAGAAATACACACGCATACGCACTGTTTAGAATACACAAAAATGTCAGGTGGGGTTGGTCCATCAATCGATATAGGTCTCCCTAAAGAACAAATTCAAGAACCAGACATCACCAAGACAGCAGCCTTAAAGCCCACAAAAAATCCTCAAACTCGCCGAGGTTTATTCACTTTCCAACAGTTAAATCCACTGGCAGTAATCATCGTACTCTCTGCAAGTGGCATGGTAAGCATTGAGGACTTCGCTTTTGTAATCTTCTCTATAATCTACGTGTATTTCATATTAAAAACTGCATTTCCATCCACATCACCCCATGCTGATCCCCCAGTATTCGGAGAAACTAACAAAATCCTTAGAATTTACGTGTTTTTTGGGGCTGTAATCGGATTATTTGTGCCCATAGCATACATTTTGGAGGGTATTTTTGAAGGAGATAAGGAGGGGATCAAGGCAGCAGCACCCCATGTTTTTCTTTTATCTAGTCAAATTTTCATGGAAGGGCTGTCCTTTTCAGGTAACTTTTCGTTACCTATTCGTGTTTTCGTCCCTGTTTTTTACAATTCGAAGAGGATTTTCACTATTGTGGAGTGGTTGAGGAGCGAAATTTATAAAGTGGAAGCAGAATATGGTGGAAGCAGCAGGAGATTGTACATTGGAAGAGCACTTGCCATTGCAAATATGGCTTTTTGGTGTTTCAACCTGTTTGGATTCTTGTTGCCTGTCTTTCTGCCAAAGGCTTTCAAGATATATTACTCTTACAAGAAGATTAAGGACTGAGTTTTGTGGATTTATTTTGATCAAGGTTTGATTTTGTTCACTTAGTTATATGGTTCGTTGTCTCCTATTAAAGGTTTGGTGAATCTAGGATTTAAGATGTATGTTTTATTTTCTCGATTAATAAAATTAAGATTTTGTACTTTTGGGCATGCATTCGTACAAGAACATGTTTTAGATAACCAATCCCATCCTTTGTGCACGAACAAATAAGCGTTAAAAGGGGTATCCTGAATTCTTCGATATAGGCGCGATTATACTAAGTGTGTGTTTGATAGAGATTAAAATTAAAAAACTAGCCGTTATTGTTGATTTTTATTAGACGAGTGAGACCAAATATCGAGTATATTCTCAATTTTAATCGACTTTTGAGCTCTACCAAACAGACTCTTAAAGTTAGAAATTCGAATAACAATGATAATACGAACTATAATCTAATAAGCAGTACGAGGATGAAAAAGATACTCAACCATGAAGCCAACAATTTCACAAAATAATTGATCCAAAACACACAAAAAAATGTCGGGTGAGATTGATGATTGATCCATCATTGACGTATGTTTCTCTAAAGAACAGATTCAAGAACCAGACAACCTTGAAGTCCACAAAAAACCCTCAAACTCGCCGAGGTTTCTTCGCACTTGGCAGTAATAATCACTCTCTGGGACTGGAAGTGGCATGGTAAGCATAGAGGAATCTACTTCAGTAATTGTCTTCTCAATAATCTACATGTATTTCGCATTAAAAACTGCAATTCCGGCGACATGCCCTGTTGCTCATCCCCAGTATTCAGATAGAAATGATAACGTAACGACTATTTACATGTTTTTCACTTTGATAATCGGAGTAATTACTCTCCCAGCATACATTTTGGAAGGTATTTTGAAGGAGACAGGGTATCATACTTTTTCTTTTAGCCAGCCAGGTTATCGATAATTCGAGGACTTCCACCATTGTAAAAATGGTACCTTGGTAATGGTGTCTCGATCTATTTGCCTTCTTCTTGTTAATGACTGCATTTTGAGGCTTTTATCCTGCTTATGGGACTTAAAAAGTTCCTGATATCAATTATACGTAAAGTGAAGATGGTTTTAGAAAATGCTTCACATCCAGTGGCCATCGGCATTACGGTATGGACAATAATATGTATGTACTCTTTTCTAATCACCTTTGCTTCTCCGATGTTTCACCTAGATTTCCAACAAACGAGACAGCCCAAGCTCGAATTTGAGATCGCCAAATATTTGTGTGTCGAAATGTTGCCATAATCTTATATCACAATTAAGAGCAACAACATCAGTCTCTACATTCAGCAAAATCATCAACTGAAAAAAGAAACAAGAGAACTGCTTCTAATCACCATCATCTCCTGTCCAAACCTGCTCAAAGAAATCATATTTTCTATTTGATGTACAAGTAGAATAATC
>CAIGRQ010288303.1:0-12915 GCA_903798375.1 Fraxinus sp. D2006-0159
TTTTTTACAATTATATATGGTAATTGACCGCTAAAATTGAAAATGGCACTTTGTGAACAAATTTTGGAATTGCATAAAAATTGATAATTTCATTATAAATTTTTGAATTAATACAACATTAGAATGTGATATAACACAACATTTGGATTTCCTTAGCATAGTTGATAAAATTTGGTCTTTTTGTTCCAAATATACATGGGATAACTTTGTTATCAAATATCTAAAACGTGCAACAATTACCATAAACAAGTGGTGGCAACAATTGAACTTGTGTCTTTTGCATGCTCGAATAACATGTTAAATCACCTCCTTAAAGGTTGTGCTCCTTACTTCTACATGTGGTACTTCAAATCCAGTGTGGGTCGTAAAATGCTTGACGAAAACGTCGAACTTTTCGCCTTAAAGACTTTGCCGCTCGCCCACCATCAACACCAAATTCATTGAATCTACAAGCAGATAAATATACCTTAAAATGGATGCATAAATAAAGACAATAATCCATTAGAGTACTGAAATGTGTCAAATGTAAGTGAACATGCCAAGATATGAGACCCCAGTGGGGGTACATATTATTATTCATTAGCAGAGGAGAATGTTATGAGCCAAAACTCTCGTGGGCTAATAAAAGTGTTCTACTTGTACTATATGGTATTTACTAATGTAATATTGGGGTAACGGTCCTTTCACCAAAAGGTGATGCTGTTGAAATAATTAATGATTTTGAATTAGTCAGCTAGGATTAGTTAGGTTGTTACTGCATTTTAGAATAATTCCTATTGTTTAGGACACATTGTTTACTTTGAACTTTTCTCTATGCTTCTCTCACGATTCTCGGAGTTGTTGAGACGTAGGTTGATTATCCCTTTTTTATTGCTCTGTAAAGGCTATTTAAGCCTCTGTTATGCTAAATTAATGATATCTTTTTCTTCTTTAATAATCAGTAACATAAAAGCAGTGTTCTCAACATCTGGTATTAGAGCCAGGTTGGTGAAAACAAAGTCACTCGAGGAGCAATAGCCTTCGACAGTGTGTGAAGCAGTAGATATGGCAACAGAAAATAGTTTTGTGCAACTTGCAATTCCAAAGCTTGATGGGCACTATGACCACTGGAGCATGCTCATGGAAAACTTTTTACGTTCAAAGGAATATTGGAGATTGGTGGAAAATGGAATCCCTGCAGTAGTTGAAGGAGTTGTCATTACTGAAGCAGACAAAAAGTTGAATGACGATCTTAAATTGAAGGAATTGAAGGCAAAAAATTAAATCTTTCAAGCCATTGATCATACAATACTGGAGACTATCTTGAACAAGGATACTGCCAAAGATATTTGGGACTCCTTGAAGTAGAAATATCAAGGGACTGCAAGAGTCAAGCGTGCACATCTACAAGCTCTTCGAAGGGAATTTGAGGTACTTCAAATGAAGTCTAGTGAATCTGTGAATGACTACTTTGCTCGAACTCTTACCATAGCCAATAAAATGAGGATTCATGGGGAAAAAAAATGGGAAATGTTGTTGTCATTGAAATTTTTTTGAGATCCTGGACCTCAAAATTTGACTATGTGGTGTGTTCTATCGAGGAGTCCAACGATGTGGATACTTTATCCATTGATGAACTATAAAGTAGCCTTTTGGTGCATGAGCAGCGCATGAATGCTCATGTGGTAGAAGAACAAGCACTTAAAATCACTTATGATTATCAGTCGAGAGGAAGAGGACGTGGTGGCTTTAGAGGAAGAGGAAGTGGAAGAGGACGAGGTAGACAAAGCTTTGATAAGTCCACAATTGAATGTTATAACTATCATAAGCTTGGTCATTTCCAATATGAATGTCCAAGTAAGATGGAGAATGATGCAAACTATGCGAAGGCTACCGAAGACCTGTTACTAATGACTTACCTGAATACGAAGGAAACCGATCAAAAGACTTTGTGGTTTATTGACTCGGGGTGTAGCAATCACATGAGCGGTCAAAAGGAGTATTTATCTGATTTTGATGCGAGCTTCAGAGAATCTGTGAAGCTAGGGAATAATTCAAGCATGGCAGTCGTGGGAAAGGGCAATGTTCGATTGCAAGTCAATGGAATCATGCAGGTGATCACTGGGGTTTTCTATGTACTAGAATNAAGGGGCTTGCAATTCTTATTCAATCTGGGAAATGCAAAATTTATCACCCTGAGAGAGGCTTGATCATGGAGACCGTCATGACGTCAAACAAAATGTTCATTTTGGTTTCCCATCCTCAGCCAAGTGAAACAACCTGTTTTAACTCAACTATTGAAGATCTCTCCCATCTTTGGCATTGTAGATATAGCCATTTAAGTCTAAATGGTCTAAAAACTCTCCAGGATAAGAAGATGGTATATGGGCTGCCAACATTCAAACTTTCATCTAAGATATGCCGAGATTATTTAGTAGGAAAGCAGAAAAGAGATTCATTTCCAAAAAAGAGCACCTGGAGAGCCTATCAGATCCTTTAATTAGTGCATGCAGACATATGTGGACCTATCATACCTATCTCAAATAGTAAAAAAAGGTACATGATCACTTTTATTGATGATTTCAGCCGCAAGACTTGGGTGTATTTTTTAGTGGAAAAATCTAAGGCCTTTATCACATTCAGAAATTACAAAAGTCAAGTTGAGAAGGAAACATATTTAAATATACAGGGCCTGTGCACAGACTGTGGAGGAGAGTTTACATCACATGAGTTCAATGAATTCTATAAAGTAAATGGTATTCGAAGGCAACTGACGGCTGCATACACCCCACAACAAAATGGGGTAACAGAACGTAAGAATCGAACCATTATGAATATGGTTCGAAGCATGCTTTCGGAGAAGAAGATTCCAAAAACTTTCTGGCCTAAAGTAGTTAATTGGACCGTCCATGTTATAAATCGAAGCCCAACGCTTGCAGTAAGGAATAAAACTCCAAAAGAAGCCTGGAGTGGAACTAAGCCATCAGTGAAATATTTTAGAGTTTTTGGATGCATCTGCCATGCTCATATTCCTGATGCTAGAAGAACAAAACTCGATGACAAGAGTTAGAAGTGTATTTTGCTTGGAGTTGGTGAGGAGTCGAAGGCATACATATTATATGATCCAATTTCACAGAAGATCTTGATAAGCAGAGATGTGGTTTTCGAGGAAAATGAAATATGGAACTAGGAAATGAAGCATGGAGAAACTATTATTGCTGATTTAGAGTGGGGAGAAAGCGATACTGAAGATGAATCGGATGTGGATTGTATTAGTTCTACAGACACATAAATAGAACTAGAAGCAGATGAACGAACAGGTGAATTATTACATGAAGACTTACCAATGAGAACAAGAGAAAGGAGGCCACCTACTTAGATGAAAGACTACATCAGTGGAGAAGCCCCTTCTCTGGAAGAGGATACGGCTCACTTGGTCATGTTTGCTGCTAGTGACCCTATTTCATATGATGATGCTGTGAAGATTGACAAATGGAGAAAAGCCATGGATTTGGAAATTGAAACAATAGAAAGGAATGATACTTGGGATTTAACTGACTTACCTATTGGAGCAAAGAAGATAGGATTAAAATGGGTTTACAAAACTAAATTCAATGAGAGTGGAGAAGCTGATAAATATAAGGCACGACTTGTAGCAAAAGGGTATACTCAACAGTACGGGGTGGACTATACTGAGGTATTTGCACCTGTGGCTCGACTAGATTCAATTCGTGTGATAATTGCCCTTGCAGCTCAAAAAACATGGACAATTTATCAACTAGACGTGAAGTCAGCCTTCTTGCATGGTGAATTAAATGAAGAAGTTTTCGTGGAGCAACCCCAAGGCTACGAACGAAAAGGTAATGAGGAATAGGTATACAAACTGAAAAAGGCTTTATATGGACTTAAGCAAGCTCCATGAGCTTGGTATAGTCGTATTGAATCTTATTTCATGAAAGAAGGTTTTGAGAAATGCCACTATGAACACACTTTGTTCATCAAGACTAAAGAAAGAGGTAAAATCCTGATTGTGTGTTTGCATGTTGATGATCTCATTCTTACTGGAAATGATAATTCCATGATAGATGAGTTCAAAAAATCTATGAAATTAGAGTTTGATATGACTGATCTTGGAAGGATGAGATACTTTCTTGGCATTGAAGTGACACAAAAAATTGGTGGTATTTTTATTAACCAAAGGAAGTATGCACTGGAAGTTTTGGAAATGTTTGGTATGATTAGTTCCAATCCAGTTCAAAACCTAATTGTTCCGGATTTAAGCATGAGAAGAATGAGGATGGAGCTAGAGTGGATGCCACTTACTACAAGCAAATCGTTGGAAGCCTCATGTATTTAACAGCCACTCGACCAGATTTGATGCTTTTAGTAAGCCTCATTAGTAGGTATATGGAAAGACCAACTGAACTCCATTTAGCAACAGCAAAGAAGATCTTAAGGTATTTAAAGGGAACAACCGAGTTTGGGATTTTCTATCAGAAGGGAGGAAATGAAGAGTTGATTGCATATACAAACAGTGACTATGCTGGGGATCTAGAGGACATAAAAAGTACTTCAGGTTATGTGTTTTTATTAAGTTCAGGAGTTGTGTCTTGGTCCTCAAAGAAACAACCAGTAGTCACTTTTTCCACCACAAAGGCAGAATTCATTGCTGCAGCATCATGTGCATGTCAAATTGTATGGTTAAGGAGAATTCTTGAAAAGCTGGGCCATATTCAGAGTGAATCCACCACTATTTTTTGTGACAATAGTTCAGCCATAAAGCTTTCTTTGAATCCAAACATATTGATGTTCGTTTCTATTTTCTTCGTGAACTCACAAAAGATGGAATAGTGAAGATGAAGCATTGCCACACTCAGGAGCAAATTGCACACATAATGACAAAGCCATTGAAGTTGGATGCATTTGTAAAGCTTCGAAGCTCGTTAGGAATTTGTTCAGAGTCAAATATAAACTGATTGCTAGCAGCATTCAGTTTAAGGGAGGATGTTGAAATAATTAATGATTTTGAATTAGTCAGCTAGGATTAGTTAGGCTGTTACCGCATTTTAGAATAATTCCTATTGTTTAGGACACATTGTTTACTTTGAACTTTTCTCTATGCTTCTCTCACGATTCTTAGAGTTGTTGAGACGTAGGTTGTTTATTCCTTTTTTATTGCTCTGTAAAGGCTATTTAAGCCTCTGTTCTACTAAATTAATGATATGCTTTTTCTTCTTCAATAATCAGTAACATAAAAGCAGTGTTCTCAATAGATGCCACATAAACGCCAACTTAACTTTGCATGGAGTAAGTTTAAGACAGTTTTATAGGCAATATTCAAACAAATCTCCACATCCCTTATAAAAATCTGAGGACTTGAGGCATGACCTAGCTTGTCTCAATCCAATTTAGCCACTACTAGTATGAAAATCAACGTGGCCCGGAGATGTGTATTCAAATAAGTAGCAAAGAAATAAAAGTGTCGACTGTCTTTACATGGTATATCATTGACTACTCTGACATGTTTCAACCCAACTCACTTTTATATGTTTAAACTGTATTACATTTTAACATTCTAAATATTACTTTCGAGAAATAGTAAATACAACTCCAACAGAATTTTTCACATGTTTTAACGTAAGTATCTTCAAGAAAAATAAAAATGGTTTTCGATATATATCTCATGTCATATTTTTCTTTTTATCCGATGAAGGTCCCACTTCTTCATAAATTAGTTAAAAACTTTAGGGGCCGTTTTTTTTTTTGTGTTTCAATTTTGAGTTTTGAGTTTTAAATTCATTTTGTATTTTGTGTTTTGAGTGTTCATTTTGAAATTATTGAAAACGCGTTATTTTTGTCATTTTGTAAATTTATTTCTTAAAACACTTGCTTCAATTTTTCCCATTTTCCACAGGAAACGCTCCCGCCAGAGCCACCGTCTTCTACCTCACAAACCGACCACCACCCTCCACCTAGACCATCAGATCCGAGCATCATTCGAATCCCATGACCTCCCTCTACAACATCCATAGATTATTTGGCCGAAATCAGCAAAAAATAAATAAAATCGTGCTACCACTCACTGTTTCGGCATATAAACACCGTCGCCGGCCACCTCTCCGATCGCGGACCACCACTAATCCACTTCTCTCAACAAGACGCATTTAATACTATCATGGATCACCTTCGATTATCTCCAGAATAGGCTGATCTTATGGAAGCCGCCTTCAATTATCTCCAGAATCGGCTGATTTTATGGAAGCCATCGGTGGGTTTTGAAGCCATGGTTGGAGTCGTCTAGGGGTGGGCAATCGACCGATGGTGGTGCGCGACCTTGGGTGTTGCTGGATGTTGAGATTCCGATAGAAGCAGTTTGTGCCGAATCAATTTTTGAGGCTTTTTTTGATCGATTTTGGTATATGATTGGATTGTTGTTTGTGTGGTAATTGAAGAGGGGATTAAGGGCTTCACAATGGTATATAACTCCGACCGTTTTGGAGGAGGTTGGTCGGAGTTTAGAGGGTTGGAAAGTGGCGATGGAGTGACAGAAGAAAGGATGAGAGTTTTGGGCTGTTTCAGGGCTTCACAATGGTATATTAATCTGGCCGTTTTGGAGGAGGTTGGCCGGAGTTTAGAGGGTTGGAAAGTGGCGGTGGAGTGTGACTTGGCAGAAGATATGTTTTGTGTTTTGGCTGTTTCCCGTGTTTTCCACTTGCTGATTATTTTGTGAAGAAAACGCCCAAAATGGCGTTTCGGTAGTTTTGCGTTTTCTTCACAATTTTTTTTTTGTGTTTTCGAAAATTCGTTTTCGAAAATGAGAAAGAGAACGCGTTTCCACCGTTTTGAAAAATCGAAAACAGAAAATGACTAAAAAACTACCAAGAGAATGGCCCCTCAGATTCAAAAAAAAAAAAAAAAGGAAAAAAAAAAGAAGCTGAAATCGAAATCCTCATTATAATAGAGAATTTATAAATTTCAAGAGAAGTGGAGGAAATAACACTCACAAAAGAGCAGATGCCTTCACTGGAATAAAATGTCAGCAAAGGAGAAGCCAATGATTTTCCCAGCATCCCTCTCTGTATGAGGAAAAAAATTGCTGAAACAGGAACATAAAATCTATTAAACACATCAGAATAATATTGCTAAGAGTAAAATCAACCACCACTTACATATGAAAACAAGGTTACTACTTATCCTTCTAAGATTGGAGCCCGAGAACTACTTACACCTGTACACCCCTTCCTGCCCCAATAAAGAACATAAAACATCATACAAAAATTCCTATACTTTATAATGCTAAACGAATGATACAACAATTCATTTTATGTGTAATGCCTAATTAATGATGAACGCACAAAATTAACTTTCCCACACTTGGACATCTATAGGCATAGTTTTCATAGCTTAAGCAGAAAAGCAAGGCACACATTTCATCAAACCAAAATGTATATCAAATAAAACAAATTTCATACATGTATAATATTTTCAAAAAACTCAGAGTTGCAACTGTTACAATTAAATTTCAGCAAATATCAGTCTATTTAACCATTAATTTGAGCAAATTCCACAAGAAATAAATTTCAGAAAAAGAAAGGCACACATTTCATCAAACCAAAATGCATCTCAAATAAAACAAACTTTGCCTATGTATAATATTTTCAGAAAACCCAGAATTGCAGCAGTTAGAATTAAATTTCAGCAAATATCAGTCCATTAACATGAGCGAATTCTAAAAGAAATCAATTTCAGAATGAGATGTCCATCAAACAACTTGTCCCAGTATCTGAAACATCAAAATAATATATATATACATAAAGAATTCCCTCGATATGTTCTTCATGTGCCATTGCTAAGTTTTTCCATTTTTTTTTTCCATAGGTAAATTCAGTATATTAAGTTCAACTGAAAGAACTTGATCAACTATAAAATTTCAGCTAACCATGTTAAAACCTATATGATCAATTATATCACGACATTCACCAAGTACATATACAACCTATTTGGTACTAAAACACGATGCCCGAACATTTCAACAATACATTATTACGCAAAGTGATTGGTAGCACCAATATAAAACATTTAAATGTCACTGTAAGTTCCATATTTCATGATCATCTGCAAACAAATGTTTTGTGACTTGTCCTAAAACTCTTTGATTAACACAAAAGCTAATGATTCTGAAGCCACTGTTGTCCTTCAGCATCATGTGTTCTCTAACACAAACAATAAGAAAGCACTTACATTGTACACACTCAGTAAGACCAATATAAGCGCTATTTCCTTTCTCTACATGTGTTAACACATCATTGGTTAGTTTACATGAAAACACTTGTGGCTTTCAATAAAACCAGCTTTCAATTGGTTATTGTGTTCTCTGATTTGTCTTGCCTTAAGCTTGCATCTAGTAATTGATTTTGCAAGTACTGATTTTGGTGGTTTGGAAATGCTCGAGTTATTAATTAATTCAGTAAACTGCTAGAAACTCATGCAGCCAAAGTTGACACTGTTCCATCACTGAAAAAGAAATTTGATTTTCAGAATGTATTACCATAATCCAAGAAAAGGTTCTCTTTGATCCTTAGAGATCACCCGCCGAATTCTAAGGGCTTGATAAGGTAACTCATTTGAAGACTTCCTTATGAATACGGGTGACTGAGAAGCCTACTTTGACAAAGGCATTCGATCGTCATCAGTTCGTCTAAAGTGAGGGACCTCGAAGACTAGTGGGATAACGTTGTAGGCGAGGTTTGAGGCACACACATCATGGTCTTCGCTTAAGAAGATGGGAACACAAATCTAGCCACATGCCTTATAGTTGAGAGCTTATATTATGCTCATTGCCTAGCAATCACGTGGAGGCCTTCGCTAGTTAAGGGCTGTAACAATAACATTCCTAGTAAGTGTCTAAAATTTATGCCTAGTCAAATGACTTTACTATGTGGATATTCCTTTATATTTGATTTTTGCTCAAGTGCATGATATTTGATGGGGACTCAACTTTGGGCCATGCCATTGATCATCTCATCATCTTCGTGCTGGAGTACCATTTTTTTCGAAGGTGTAGTATGGAGCACTTGTTGCGAAGCATAACATTCATCCTCCAAGTCCAATATCTATTTATTGATATTGGAGAAAGGATTTTGAGATAATGATGTGCTACAAATGAAAAAGCATGTGAAACATGTGGCAATTCCTCTTAGGATAAAGTGTGTTGTAGAGGGAATGCTTATAGTCCCAAAGCACTTATGACAATCACCATTTATTAAGTTCTAATCATGATTGCAGTCATTTCATAATACGAGACATTGTAATTATAACTCAATCATCAAGCCATGAATGGTGCGAAGGTGCATGGGTGTATGCGTTCATCTGAGACATTTGTTTTGAGTTTGTGACTACTGTCTTTTTAAATTCAAGGGTTAGGATTGCTTCGCCTTTTCCATGGTCGAGATGCATTTTTAAGATCCAACGGCTCCTTTGCAACAGGCTTCACCTAATAAGGAAATGCCCTATCCATTCCAAATTTTACTTTTGCAAAATATTCTCTCCCAAGCTCTGTTTTCTGACGAACTTACGACGTTTACAACAAAGAAGTTCCAAACTTGTCTTGATTAGCTAAACATTTAAATTTTCTTGTTCAAATTTCATTTTTCTTTTTGTGTTGTCCTGCTCTATCTTGGAACTATGTTGGACCTAGCTGAGGATTTGAACACCTCCACTACATTTAATGCGTATATGATGCAAAGCTTATGGAGCTTGACGACATGGATCTATTGTGAATATGATTCTGGATTCCAGATAGCATTCGCCTTCTTGTCCCAAACTACAATGAACATGCCCATTAATCGTCGAAAGGTTGTGATACAATATCTCAGCAATCCATGGAGCTGCCCAAGAATAGCTAACCAAGATGGGGTGAATTGTTTTTTTAAAACTTTTTTTGAGAAATTAACCTAAAATCAAGCACGTGATAACTAGATAGATTAATTCAAAAAGAAAGAACTAAAGAAAACAATAAGTAAAGAGGGATAGAGAATGCAAACGATATAATTATAGAGGTTTGATCAAACACAATGATCTACGTCCTCCGTTACCAAGCTCTCCTGCACGAGCATGTCCAATTTCACTATATTGATTGACTTGTGGTGCAATCCAACCATTTACAAAGCTTTTGGTGGCTTACAAGCAAGGAGCACAGATCCTTTTACAATGTTGAGCTTTACGGGACCTCAACACGATCCACAAGTTTAAAGAAAATTGAATTTACAAATTGAAACTTCACTCTTAATAAATGATATGATCACAATTAAGTACCAAGAGAGAAATAGGCTAACACTTCAATAGATAGCATTGAATGAAGTTCAAGTGTAAGGTAAGAAAAACTTTGATGTGTAGAATGGTTTTCAAGAGTTAATTTGATCAAAAGTATTTCAACACCAAAATGATTTGATAATAAATGATATGAGAAACCAATGTACTTTTGCTCAAAAGAATCTCACTTGTGACGATGAACTATGTAATATGATTTTTATTTCTTAGTTTTACATTCTTGACAATAAAAACACATTTTGGATATTTGAATAATTTATATGATCTTATTTTCTCCATGATTATAGTGCACGATAATTATGTGAGTTTGGTGATTTATTTCATGCATTCGAGAGAAGGGAAATAAATTCGACATATATAAATCATTATAGGGTCCGATAGGGGATAGATTTATATGATCTTATTTTCTCCATAGTTATTGTACACGAAATTGTTTGAGTATGTTGGCTTATTTCATGCATTTGAAAGAAGGGGAATATGTTCGACATATATAAATTATCATAGGGTACGATAGAGGATAGTAATATACCGCTATGCCTTGTGTGAATCTTTAAGTGTTCATAAAAGCTCATACATTCTTGTATGTTCGTATCCGTTATAGAGATATAGTCGAGTCATATATGAGAATATGTTTGACATTACTCGAGAGAGTGTGTTGAATAATTTAGGAACCTTGATTCGTCAATATTTTACTGTATTGTCAAAGTGTAGAACTTAGTTTAAAAAGAATTATTACATAGGGATTCATGATCCTAGTACATTCATCGTAAATTCAAACACTCCAACTTACATTTAACGCCGTTTGCATTTAAATTATTTAAATCATTTTTACTCACATACTTAGCATTGTTTTAGTCATAATTTCATCACAATAAAACGTCCCTTTATTCTAGTTTTAGTAGTATATCAAAGTACTACTTTTGCTCTTCTTTCAGGTCTTGTATGCGAAGGTCGCTAGACGGTGATTTACTTCCAGCTGATCTAGAGGTCAAATGCACTTTTCATTGTATGAAAAGTGAAGCAAGAGCAGCACAACAAAAAGTCTAGAAACAGCAATTACAAATGGCTAACCATCAAAATAATTAAGTAGTTCAGGTCAATGAAGAGGATGTTGACCTATGGTTGATTTCAAGTTTTGATTATAAAAAAAAAAAAAAATTATTCTTATCTCTAACGTTTTATATTCGAGTCTTCATTGATGCATGTTGCAAACCAGGTGGAAATCAAGCATTCACAATCAACCTTGGAAATCGAGCACTTGTGTCAAAACAATTGGAGACAAATCTAGCATTTGATCCAAAATTCAAGATCAAGCAACAAAATGTGCACTTGCGCCAATCCATCGAAGACATTAAACTTAGATGATTTGATTCCATATGTAAAAGGTAAAATACTTCAAGTCTTAGCAATGAATCACTACAAGCTCGTAAGTTGAATCTTTATGCACGATATAAACTTTTCACAAAAACACTCGCATAAAAATTATTTTCGATGTGACAAAAAATCTTCACTTGGCTTTTGAATTCATTACCAATGAAACTCATTTTGAAAATGTGAAAACATCCATAACGAGTCTACATTTGCTAAAATAATCAAGAAAAGAGCATACTGGAGATTTCTCATCTGGCGGACGTCCGATAGTCCAACGATCAAATTTTGAACCGTTATGATTTCTGACACTCAATGGCTAGTTCAGTCATTCGATATGTTGGTGGACGTCTGGTAGAGGTCGTCATGTTGGACAGAGAATTTTGAGTTTTCAATTACTATAAATACCAACTTACCTACCATTTATAAAGATAACTTTTGATCATTAAATTGATATTCTTTTGAGCTAAAATTGTATTGATTTCTCATATCATTTTTTATCAAATCATTTTGCTATTGAAAAATCTTTGATCATAGTAATTCTTGAAAATTATTCCGTACATCAAAGATTTTCACACTTAACATTTGAGCTTCATTCATTGCTATCTATTAAAGTGTTAGCCTACTTCTCTTCTAGTACTCAACCTTGGAATCATCATTCATTAAGAAGAGAAGATTTCATTTGTAAACTTATTTGAATTGTGGGTCGTGTTAAGATCCCAAAAAGCTTAACGTTGTAAAGGATAGGTGCACCTTGCTTGTAAGTCACCGAAAGCTTTGTAAAAGATTGGATTGTACCACAAGTCAATCAACATAGTAAAATTGGCCTTGCTCGTGGTCGGAGAGCTTGGTAACGGAGGACGCAGATAATTGCTTTGCATCTAACCTCCATAATTATATGGTTTGCACTCTCTATCCTTGTTTACTTATTGCCTTCATATTCGTTCTATTCAAATTACTTTATCTTGTTATTACACGCTTGATTTTAAGTTATTTTCTCAAAAATGTTTTAGAAACCAACTCACCCCCTCTTGATTAGCTATTTTTGGTTCAATTGGTAGTAGAGCAAGGTACTCATTTTTAAAGATTCCACAATCTTGAGTAATGGCTAACCCAATGTTTCAAAATCATGAGGGACATTCTACAAATCGACCTCCCTTCTTTGATGGTATACACTTGGAAGGCTAAGATGATGATCTACATTCAATCTATTGATTAGAGATGTCAAACGGGCCAAAC